>JAJOOG010013789.1:0-14875 GCA_029582565.1 Solanum infundibuliforme
CCTTCTGTATTTTCCCTTGTATTTGTTTCCTTTTTGCCTACAAACATTCTTTGAAACTAATACAACATTTATTAGATTCGAATCCAGGATTTAAAATCGATAGATTCTGAATGATTGTTTTATTATATGTATACATTTAAAATCTTTTATATATATATATATATATACACATAGTTTGAGACAAAAGCAATGAGTTCAGATGAAGCACATGTGATATGACCAACTCTTTCATATTCCCTTTATAATCTCCATCTCCACTTTAGGAAAAAGGGAACCAAATATGTCTGTTTTATAAATACTTTGAACATCTATAGAATGTTTTTTAGAAACTCTAAAGAAATACGATTCTGAACTATTATATATTCGAAATTCATCAAAATAACTTCATAAAATTTCCCTGACTTTATTCATTCGACTACTTTTCGCACAATTTCAAAATATTCTTTCTCCAAGATTATTTTTACACCTTAAACTCGTGACATTCAATATACTGATGACTCTTACCGCTGCGCTAAACTCTCCCCTTTAAAAGTTGACCCACAGCCTTTAAGGAAAAAAAAGAACTTTTAGCTGTCAATACAGTCTATAATGCTTAAAAAAAGTGTTTTTTTCTTTTCTCTTGTCATCCAAAACTATATACAATGACCCTTCTGGTTCGACTCTTCTCCAAATCTCGTGCATAGCGAAAGCTTCAGTGTATCACCTTGTCCTTTTTATGGAAAATAAAGGGAACACTTTCAATTTATATACTTCGAAAATTGTTTGCATTATTTGATATTGTTTAGCTAGTCAATAGAGTTTGTTATTTTAAAACTATTAAGATTCGAGTTTACAGAATTTGCAAGTGACTTGAGTAAAACTTCAGTGTCATTTTGTCTCCAATTTTAGCTTTTTAAATTTTTTTATAACCATGTCCAAACCAACTTGGACGCACCTCGATGACTAATTTCACGAGGTATCTGCAACCTCCCACCAGGGGTAATAGGCTAATCATGACCCCAAAGAGAAGAAGATTAACAAAGACAGCTTTTTTCCTACAATATTTTCAATGTATATAAGCAAGTCAATTTCAAAATTTTGTGTTCATACCAACAAGTACAAACAACTGAACTGTTGAATTAGGATAAAAAAATCTTAAATGTCTAAATATCCTAGGATGATTTAGTAGCCTAAATGTCTTCTTCATAAACACTTCCTTCATCAGAAATCTTGGATAGAAGCAAGTATTGAGTGTATGCAAGTTATTTATTTGAAGGAAGCTCACGATTTTGTCCTCTTAACTTCTGAAGTTCCGGGAAATGCATAAGCACAAAAGGGCTGAAAATAACTACACTTTAATAGTGAAAATATCTTTGTTTGTCATTACTACGAAAACTTATCTCATTCTACTCATGTCAAATGTTTCAAGTAAACAACTTGGAATCAGAAACCTAACCAATTGATAACGATCCTTCATGAGATTACACAAAAGCTCCATACCTCGTCTGAGCTATGCATGCTTAAAGATCTTCATGCTGAGCCAGTGGAAATATATAGCAACAACAAGGATGGGAAGCGTTAATGGAACCAGAAAGCAATAGTATCTGAAACAGAAATACAAAATAACTCAACACAGGCTCAAAGCGTTATTATATTTATACCAACACAAACATGATAATTTGGGAAAAGGGGAAGAAGAATATTTGTAAACTATTGAACCTGAGATATTCCAGCTACAAAGCCTATCAAGCATTTAGTAAGATTTTGATCATAGCACGATGATTACATTAGGCTAACAACCATCACAAAAACAGAATGACATCTCATAGAATCCTCCTTTCCAAAAAACAATTCCACTCATGCCATAACTGATTTTTATTGATGAAGTCAAATTCAGTTAATGAAGACTCTTGTATAACCAAAGTATTAAGATAAGATAATCGAATCAACTATTACCAAATCATCATACCAGTCAGGGGCGGACCCATGTTGGTTCCAGGGGGTTCACCCGAACCCCCTCGGCAAAAAATTACACTGTATATATAAGGTAGTTTTCAGTATTTATGTGGATATATATATATTTTGAACCCCCTCAATGACAATGAGAAGAGATAGCCCAGCGGCAGGTTCCCTGAAAATTAAGCCTCATGTCAAGGGTTCGAATCCCTGCATTAGCATTTTATTTTTTTCTTTTTCATTTTCAGTTTTTTTTTATTTTTTTAAGGTTTCAGTTCCGTTTTCACGTTTTTTTTTAGTTTTTTTTTATTTTATATAAAACATGCTAAAAGTGTGGTTTTAAACCCAAAAAAATTCAAGGGTCCGCCACTAAAACTAAATACTACTACTTTCTTGAAATTTTGTTTTGTTGGCTTATATATACACCTTTCTACTTTTATTTTTCGAACCCCCTGAACGAAAATCCTGGGTCCGCCACTGATACCAGTACGTGATATTATGCTGCAAACTGGCTAATGCCTTAACAATGAATGTAAGCATCTAGAATTGAGAATTACTGGTCTGATACTACCAAATCAACACTTCAAATTGGCTCAATGTGATGTAATAAATAAGTAAGAAAATGGAAGTGTTTCTATTCAAAATTGATCTTTCAGGATGAAGAGTAAATCTATAAGTATGCATAGCTGGTTGGAAGAGACCCATGTAGTTGTAAACCTCTTAAGCATATAATTTTTTATTGAAACCACAAGCATAAGAGCTACAAGTCGTACGGAAAGCATAATACATTTCAACCAGCAGCATCGGCTTTTCAGTAATCTTCTTTCTATATCCATGATGATTAAATGCAGAATTCCAAAAAGTACTTTCCCTATGAACTAGATAAAATCTCTTTATTTTTCAAAAAGGGGAGACGAGAAAATTCTTAAACAGACAGAAGTTCCACAAATATGAATGCAAGTTTCCTGGAGACGAGATCCTAGTAAAATAAGTTCTAATGGGAGTGGGATCAACATCCCTGCAATTAGAGCATAAATAATCCCAAACCGGTAAGTTATGATCTATACAATTTATGAACAACTATTACCAACAGGCCAATCATACAATTTGTCAAGAGTAACAAACACAGTGAACAGCAAAAGAACATTCATAAAGAGTAAGTGAACAAAGCCATTTATTGTCCCAAAACACTGTCTAAAATCTCGAAACCTCAATTCAGTTTACGATCTACACAATAATGTCGCAGTTTCCAGTTCCTTACAAATCCCTAAATTCAAACATAACTTTATCTAAACAATCAGTATCTAAGGTGAACAGCAACAAATAATCCGGATAATGCTCAATAACAGTTTACATTTCACTGAGCAGTACATTATAGTAATATTTACCCAAAAGCTAATCAAGACAACCAGGCATAAGCAAATTTGACTAAATAACAGAAACTGAATAAAACTGAACAAAGGGAAAGTCACCTGTCATTCTGTATGGCTGCAAGGATCGGATTATCGAATGGCGGAAGCAACTTGGAGACAATAACAACATAAACAAATACCAAAAAAGAAATGGACCCAAATGCAAGAAACGCCAATCCCTGAGCTTTTGAACCATACTTGTAAATAGAACACAACGCCATTTGGTACTTGAAAATTCACAGACTGGAAAAAGAAAGCACAATAATACATCAAACAATTGCAGGAAAAGAGACTGCTGATTTGGGTAATTTCATAATCAACAAAGCAACAAAAAGATCCAATCTTTCATGGGATTTTCACTGATAGAAGCAAATTGAGAAACAAAATCGAAAAGGGTTCAATACAAACCGTTAAAAATTTGGTCACCAAACTGCTATCTCAGCAGACCCATATCAGATAAAGCAGCAAAAAAGAGATTTCGCTGATTTGGGTGATTTCATAATTGACAAAGCAAAAAAAAGATCCAATCTTTCATGGGAATTTTCACTGATACAAGCAAATTGAGCAAGAAAATCGAAAAGGGTTTAGCACAAACCGTGAAAAATTGGTCACCAAAACTGCTATCTGAGCAGACCCATATCTATTTCCTTCTCTGTTCTTCAAAAAAGCTTCGAGTTTTCTGAATCAAACCCACCAAAAGAAACAGTGAGAAGAAGAATTGAAGAAATCCCAATACTGTAAAACGTTTAGAGAGCACTGTAATTAGGCGTAATTTCTTTTTGGAGTTTGTTCGTATTTGGAAACCAAACTCACTTGGATGGAAATTTCCTGAAAGGTATTACAAAAATAATTTTTTACTTTTATTACATTTTTAGCATATCAAAAACAATTCTTAAAAAAAAATTACTCATAATTACTTATTTGAATATTATACTAGTAAAATATTCATATTAATTATCGTTTAAAGTGGACGAATAAAAGTATACAAAGAAAATAATATATAAAAAATATCATTTTTGAATTTCCTGAGCACGAGAGTAGAAATTAAAATTCACTTTGAAATTTCAAAAACTTAAAAATGTAGGTTTGCTCCAAGCTCGTTAAGTTATTGTATAATATCATACTTGTATTTATTTTCTATATAATAAATTAATTATCAATATTACACAACGGATATGAGACTTTTTCATCCTCCATCAGAAACCATATAGTACTAATGATGAAATAACATAGCTCATGCATTATTTGCTTACATGAATAAGGGAAAAAACATTAAAACACCGTTAATTTTGAGTCGAATTATTGTAACACAATAACACACTCTATTTTTACTTGACCTTATTATACCGTGAACTTCTTTACAAATGTAGCCCATCAATAGCCACTTCAAGTTGGCACAACAAACTCCAACGTGAAGCGTTTGAAATGAAAAAGACTTGGTTGAAATATCTAAATGAAAAGTAGCCATAAATTTAGGTGTCTGTCGGTAGGCTCCGCCTTTTATTATCTTGTAATATGGGCAATGAAAGAGGCCATCTCTTTGGCACTGCCACCACCATCCACCACTGATTTGCTCAACTCCATAACCCTCTTTCTCATCTCATCTCCTTCTGCAGATTCCATCAATCTCTTAACACATTCTGCAACTGCAACTGAACTCACCAACTCATCCCTCTTTGCCCAATCCCTCAATTCTACTCCAATTTTCAACACTTCAGTTACCAAAACTGCATTTCTTGGTTGATCTGAATGCATTGGCCAAGCTAAAATTGGCACCCCCATTGATATACTCTCCATACATGAATTCCACCCGCAATGACTCATGAATCCACCCGTCGACTCGTGTCCCAATATCTCCAATTGTGGTGCCCAATCTCTCACTATTAGCCCTCTTTTCCCCACTCTCTCTTCATACCCTTCTGGTAACTCAACTTCTCTACTTTCCCCTGTAAAAATGTCACCTTTATCTGCTTCCCTCAATACCCATATGAATCTCTGCTCGCTTTTCTCCAACCCAATAGCTAATTCCTTAATTTGTTCATCAGAAAACGTAGTCGTCGTCCCGAAAGACACGAATATGACAGAATTTGGTTCTTGTTCATCAAGCCAAGTCATACATTTATGCGAAATTAATGAATTATTTTTATCATACAGTTTCACCGGGTTTAATGGACCAATAGCCCATTGTTTATCACGCGAACTTTTCTCTTTTGCTAGCCAATCAAGATACAATCCTTCAATTTCATAGCAAGAATTGTATAAATTACCAGAATTAACAATTTCCCTGACCTCAAATTGTACTCTGGTATACTCTGTAAACTCCGGCGTAACAGAGGATTTATCCCAAGAGTAAATCGAAAAAGCTGAAATGCTACGAAAGCTGTAACACTCAACATTTGGTATAGAAGGAGCATCTTGAAGAACCCAAGCTATTAAAGA
This sequence comes from Solanum infundibuliforme, assembly GCA_029582565.1. Taxonomy (NCBI): domain Eukaryota; kingdom Viridiplantae; phylum Streptophyta; class Magnoliopsida; order Solanales; family Solanaceae; genus Solanum; species Solanum infundibuliforme. The sequence goes on from JAJOOG010013789.1 coordinate 5,787, forward strand.
ATCGTAAATAACAATTACTCTTCTGTAATTTCTGGAAAGTTCTTGTAAAAGGGAAGTAATCGGGTGACGAAGATGACTCGTGGCGTGGAAAGAGGGCATCAATTGGGAAGGGAATTTGGTGGTGGAATTTGGATTAGGAGGTGGGGTTTCGTAATTTGGGATTGGGAATTCATGGAATTTGACGGTGGAGGTGGAGAGTGGGTTCCAGCCATGGATGCGATTTTTTGCTTGACGGAGGTGGACGGTGGTTCCGGCGAAGTGGAGTGGGAGGTGATAGGCGGAGATGAGACGGGAGAGGTGGAGGAGTTGGTTTAAATGGCCTTGTGCTGGTAATGGAACCATTACTATGGCAACTTCATGATTGGTAAGTTTCGCCATGGAAGAACGGAGCTTTTTTGCAGACTTGTTGGAAAACTGTTGCTTACAATTGGGTATATTTAAAGGTGCAATTGGTAGGCTGCAATTTACTTTTTCTTTTTTTTCCCTATCATGTCGGTGTCCACGTTGAATTTTTTTTTCCAATCATGTCTGGTGTTCACGTTGAAACCCGACGAAATTTGAATTCATGCCGAAAAGTTTCACATTGGGTAAAGCACTTCCCTTCGAATTCGTGTCGAGAAGTTCCACATTAGGTAAAGCACTCCCTAACAAAAGAGACTTTGTACCTAAGGGGGCTCGAATCCGAGACCTCCTGATTAAGGACGAAGAAGTACTTATCACTCAACCACAACCGGTTACTATTTCAATTATATAGAAGAGCATTAAAGTGGACGGCCAATAATATTTTTGTAAAAAATTAACTTTATTTAAGGTTATCAATTATATAGAAGAGCATTAAAGTGGACGGCTAATAATATTTTTGTAAAAAATTAACTTTATTTAAGGTTAAAACTATAATTATAATATCAATGGTTAATATGAAATTCTAAAAGGATTTTTTTTTTTAAATCAAGTAATTTCTACCCAAGATAAGAGCATTAAAGTGGACGGCCAATAATATTTTTGTAAAAAATTAACTTTATTTAAGGTTAAAACTATAATTATAATATCAATGGTTAATATGAAATTCTAGAAGGATTTTTTTTAAAAAAAATCGAGTAATTTCAACCAAAGATGAGAGATATTCTTAGCTTTTCTTAAACTACTACTCCATAAATGTAAAAATTTGTGTAGATGTGCCCCCTACATTAATTTTATTTTTTTGTTGTTTTTTTTTTTAACTTTCTAAATTTTATTATTGTCTCCTTAATAACACGAGTAACTCCAACAAATAATGGATTAAAATATACGTATTTGGTATAATAAACAATATTTTTCAAAAAATAATATTTAAAAAAAAAAAATTACTTACACTGACAGCTTTTTGCAATAATTTTTGTTGTGAGACCCGGTCAATATCGTGTAGCTAACCAAATTTTCCTCAAGAAAATGATTTTTACTTTTGAATAATGTGACTACTGACGGCTTGTTTAAATGTGTTGTCTGTTTTATTGCATTACTAGACATAGGCCGTGTCCGTGCTAGCACGAGCCTAATATTTATTGAGTATTTTTTTATTTTAATTTATGTGATATAGATAGAATTTAGAAAATTAGTGAAATTTTAATAGAATTTTTAGATATTTTAAGTTGTTATTTACTTTTTGTTTGAGCAAATTTATTGTGAATAGGTCCATTAAGATATCTATAAATAAAGTATTTTTCATCATCATCATCGATCGTTGATTTTTTACTCAAAGTCTCAAAGTAGTTACAAAATATAACCAAAAATTACCGACATTCAAAATAATAAAACTATAACTAAAGAATATGAATTTAGAACTAAATGTCATAGCTAAAAACGAGTCTCATAATTTTGAAAATATTATACACTACTTAAATTAAAGTAGAATAAAAGAAATATTTTTTAAATTTTTTTCTAAAACATGCTGAAGCGGGCACGTCGACGAAGACGTGTCTGCTTCAGCGTGAAGTTAAAACTAAAAGTCATAGCTAAAACGAATCTCATAATTTCAAAAATATTATACAGTAATTAAATTAAAGTAGAACAAAAGAATAATTTTTTTTCCAAAACTGTGTCTGCTTTAGCGTGAAGTCCCAATATGTAAGAGAATATATCGTTATTTTATAAATGATCTTATATTTTTTATTATTATTAGGTAAATTTTATTATATTTATATCGTATTCTTAAATTTATTATTATTTAATGATGAAAATAATAATTTATATAACAACTGATTTAATAGTTGTTCGTTATCTTATTTTCCCTTTATTATACTTTTCTTCAACATTTATTCTCTTAATTTGAAAGAAATTTTGGAGTAACAATATAATTATTGGTGCGATTTATAAATTTCAAGCTTAAACCTTAAAATTACTTATTGATATTTATATTAGAATAAATTACTTACATCTATTATACCTACATAACTCTTCTACAAATTTCGAGTAAATTTGAAATATTTTATATATCTATCTTTTTTTATTTTCTTATTCTAGGTGTGGAAAAGTAACACCATAGAAAGATAAGCAAGTCAATTAGGGAATGATTTATCTTTCGGTCGAATTCGAATGTAATCAAACTTCAATATAAATTTAAATATTGAGTGAGAAATGAAAAAAAAAGTCAATTAGAATATATTTTCACATAATGCTATTTTTGAAATATTCAATGAAGCTAGAAGGTTGAACGACTATGCACGATAAGTGATTGATATAATATGTCAAGTGTTAATTGTTCTATCTTATATGTTGTAAACTTATGTCACCACTTACGTTTGAACATGACATTTTGATCCAAATAGGAAAAGAAAAAAGAAAAAGGGGAAAATGCATAAATACCCCCAATCTATACCCAAAATCCCAGAGACACACTTAACCTTTACTAAGGTCCTATTACCCCCTAACTTAATTTATCTATAATATTCTACCCCTTTTTGGCCTACGTGACACTATCTTGTGGGCCCAGCACATGTTAACAAATTTTTCAAGGATAATGCCACGTAGGCCGAAAAGGGGTAGAATATTATAGATAAATTAAGTTCAGGGGGATAATAGGACCTTAGTAAAGGTTAGGTGTGTCTCTGGGATTTCGGGTATAGGCTGGAGGTACTTATGCATTTTCCCTATAAGACAATGGAATGTGATGAGAAGAAGAGAATCATTTTATTATTAATTAGAAATTTCAAGATCAATTTCTAAGTATAAATAAAATCTTAATAGGGAGGACTTAACCTTTAATGATTTTTACCCAATATAAATTCAGATTAATTTGGACCTCAATGTGGATCAGTAATGTAATCATAATTTTCATTAAGAGTCAAAATTTATTTATTTTTAAAAATGAAGAAAAAGTTAAAGAAATATCTTATATATATTTACTGCTTGAGTAATAAAGTGGAACCTTCCTTCACGATCGATTAAAAGAAAAGTCGTTCAAAAATATTTGTTCAAATTTAATACTAAAGACAGAATAATTCAACAAGTCTAAGGAAACAAGTTCTAGACCTTATTATCTATCAATCAAGAAAGTAAAGAATAGAAGGTTTGATTAAAAGCAGTACATCTATACAAATCTGTCATTAACAATTTGACGTGAACACATCTAATTGAAAATTTAATTCCAATCTCTTTGGAATAAGCTTTAAAATTGACTTGACTTGAGTCAACAAAAGAGCTCAAAACTCATACTCCATATTTAACTAAAATAAATAGACTCAACTTCGAGGAATCTTCCTACAAAGACTTTTATGAATAGAGATTTTCCATAAGCAATATTCTTTTTTTATTTCACTTCTGATCTCATCACATCGAGCGGTGGGAAAGAAGAGAAGAGTAAAAAAAACACATTGCTATGTTCCTAGGAAAATTCCCATAACATTTATACAACTTGTCAATAGCAAATTAGCTACCAACAACTAGCACCATTAAATACCCCAATACTACATACTCATAATTTACCAAAAAATTATAATATGGTCAAACTTAGCAATGTTGAGGTGGCCGTAGTGATGATTCCACTACCAGCACAAGGTCATTTAAACCAACTCCTCCACCTCTCCCGCCTCATCTCCGCCTATCACCTCCCACTCCACTTCACCGGAACCATCACTCATCTCCGCCAAGCAAAAAATCGCGTCCAAGGATGGGACCCACTTTCCACATCCAACGTCAAATTCCACGAATTCTCAATCCCAAATTACGAAACTCCACCTCCAAATCCAAATTCAACCACCAAATTTCCCTCCCATTTGATGCCCTCTCTTCTCGCCACATGTCATCTCCGCCACCCAATTTCTTCTCTTTTACATGAACTTTCTAGAAATTACAGAAGAGTAATTGTTATTTATGATTCTTTAATAGCTTGGGTTCTTCAAGATGCTCCTTCTATACCGAATGTTGAGTGCTATAGCTTTCGTAGCATTTCAGGTCAGTCGCGACTCAAACAAATTAGTGGCCTAAAGTCAAATTCAAATAACAGATTCACATTATTAAACTTCTTCTAATAATTCTTTCCAGGTTTTACTATTTACTCATTCATCTGTGATGCTGCTGGAAGATTACCTGCTGATGCTGAAAATGAATTTCTGGAAAAAATTTCATCAATGGAAGGCTGCTTCACATCAGAATTTGCAGAATTCAGCAGAGTACAAACAGAGTTTAGGGAAATGGTTAATTCTGGTGATTTATACAATTCTTGTTATGAAATTGAAGGATTTTATCTTGATTTGCTAGCAAAAGAGAAAAGTGCAGGTAATAAACAATGGGCTGTTGGTCCATTAAACCCGCCGAAACTGTTTGATAAAAGAGATTCAAGAAAACCCCATAAATGTATCAAATGGCTGGATGAACAAGAACCAAACTCCGTCATATTCGTGTCTTTTGGGACAACGACTACACTTTCTGATGAAGAAATTAAAGAATTAGTGATCGGGTTGGAGAAAAGTGAGAAAAAATTCATATGGGTATTGAGAGAAGCAGATAAAGGTGACATTTTTACAGGGGAAAGTAGAGAAGTTGAGTTACCAGAAGGGTATGAAGAAAAAGTGGAGAAAAGAGGGTTAATAGTGAGAGATTGGGTACCACAATTGGAAATATTGAGACACGAGTCGACGGGTGGATTCATGAGTCATTGTGGGTGGAATTCATGTATGGAGAGTATTTCAATGGGAGTGCCAATAGTTGCTTGGCCAAAGCATTCCGATCAACCAAGAAATGCAATTTTGGTAACAGAGGTGTTGAAAATTGGAGTAGAATTGAAGGATTGGGCGATGAGAGACGAGTTGGTGAGCTCAGATGCAGTAGCAGAATGCGTTAAGAGATTGATGGATTCTGCAGAAGGAGATAAGATGAGACAGAGGGCTACGGAGTTGAGCAAATCAGTGGTGAATGGTGGTGGCAGCGGCAAAGAGATGGACTCTTTCATTGCCCATATTACAAGATAAAAAGATCCAGTTTTGTACTAGTTGAGCTTGTTTCATGTTTTGTTACCCTGAATGTCTATTAGAATTTAAAGCAGTTTATATTATATACGGACAACATATTTTTATACCATCGAAACAATTTAATCGATTATAACAGATCATTAGTTCATTACTCAATGTTTAACAACATAAGATATGGTTTAACACGATAGATTTGTTATTGTAGATCAACCTAAACCTGATAAATGTGAACTCATCTGGTAATATGAGCAACAAAGGAATCAATCTCCTTGCGACTGGCGCCATTCATCACTGACTTCTTCACAGCACTGCTCAACTCTGTCACTCTCCGCTGCAGCTCCTCTCCTTCTGCAGAACCCATCAAATTTCTCACCGCATTTTCAATTTTCGCAGCACTTACCAATTCATCTCGATTTTCCCAATCTCTCACAATGATCCCGATCTTCAGTACTTTTGTTATCAGCACAGTGTTCCTCGGCTGATCTGAATGGATCGGCCAAGCTGCCATTGGAACTCCCATAGAAATACTCTCGATACATGAATTCCATCCACAATGACTCATGAATCCCCCGATTGACCCGTGTGCCAAGATTTCCAATTGGGGTGCCCAATTTTTCCCTATAAACCCAACCCCCTTATCTTTAGTTCTCTCTTCAAATCCTTCTGGCAAATCAAAATTACTTCCTCTTTCGACATTTTCAATATTATCCCCACCTTTTTTGTCAGCTCCTCGAAGAACCCAGATGAATTTTTGCTCACTTTGTTCTAATCCAAATGCCAGCTCGTTAATTTGTTCTTTCGATAACGTAGTTGTCGATCCAAACGAAACATAAATCACTGAATTTAGATCTTGCTTATCAAGCCATGAAAAACATTCATGAGTTTGTTCGGAGCTTTTTTTCTTTGAAATTTTCACTGGATTTAATGGACCAATTGCCCATTGCTTGTTTTCGCGTTGTTCTTCCAGCAAATCAATGAAAACACCTTCGATTTCTTTACAAGAATTGTGTAGACCAACTGAGTAAAAATTCCTCGACTCGCGCTGCATCTTTATGTATTCTATGGTTTCGGAATCAAATGTATTTTCCCTTGGAGGAAGCTCTGCAATTATCTCAGCCACCAGAGACGGAAGTAGCTTTTTCGTAGTTTCACAGGCGAATGACAGAGCAGTGAACACAGAAATTGTATGGAAACAGTAGCATTCTGTATTGGGGATTGACACTGCATCTTGAACTACCCATGACATGCCTGCACAAACTTTGGTTCTTGAACTCGTAATTTCAAAAGTACAACTACAACTGATAACTAAATGGCTCAACTCCGATCACTCCCTCGCAAATAGAAGGCAATAAGGTCTTCTTGACCACCTCAAAATAAGAAAGACTTGTAGCAGAAATCAGAGTTGATTTCTCATATGGTCACTCAGCTAACAAATATTATCTCTGAAAGTTATCTTTGTTCAATGAAGTTGAAACGCAGAAGAAATATAACTTTTTTAGATAATACTCTTAGTTGAGTAACCATATGAGATATCAACTCAAGAAATCGAAATGATTGTACCCAAAATAGCTCTGATACCTCGTAAAGTAAAATAGACACGTGCACTGGTAAAATAGCTGTCATTCGTGAGATTCTAATAGTCTTTCTCCTAGTGTTGTTGCCATGATGCACTGGTTGTAATAGTTATTTTACTAGATCTTTTTTTGTTGAGTCATTTCTTAGTTGTTCATCGTCTACTAATCTAGCTCCTAAAATATATAACATTCTTGATCCTTCCTTTTACTAATATTCTCTTACTGAAATCATAAATAGGCTGTCTTTCTAAAAGAAGTAATGAAAGAGAAGCTCGAAATCAAAGTTAAATCCATCAAATTTAAATTTTGAATCCGTCTTTACATACCTGAGTCATTAATAACCACTGTCCTTCTATATGTACTTGAAACTTCCTGCAAAAACTCCCGAATTGGTTCACGAAGCAGCAAAATGGATGTGAAGAATGAGCCTATTTTCTCCATTACTGCTGCAGAAACAGAGGAACAAGAATCAGGAGGAACAGGTACAAGGTCATGAAATCGAATGGTCGGAAAATCAAGAATGTCCCAACCAGATAGCCGGAATTTCGCCTGTCGATTACTAGTACTAGTACCTAGGAAAAATACAGGAAGTTTGTAAGATGAAAGGATACAAGAAAGATTGAGAATGGGATTGAGATGTCCTTGTTCTAAATATGGAACAATTACTATTGCTACTTGATATGTTTCTTCATTGTTCATCTGGTTGTGTTTTTTCAGATCAAAGAGGTCAGCCATTGAAGAGTTTTGAGGTTTTTGGTACTCTGTGTAATGACTAAAAAAATGATCAATAGTGGACAAAAGTAGTTGTTATATTATATAGGATGAAGCACATGATGTTGGAAGTATGTGTGAATTTAATTGACTGAAATACCCTCTCACTTCATCATCATTTCTTGGGTCCTCCACTTTAGTCCCTCAACTTGTGATCGTTTTCAAGAAGTGACATACATATGAACATCAAATAGTTGATCAATGATCAAATCTGGTAATAATGCTACAGTATGATACCAAAAAAGTCAAGTCAAGCATTGTTTCATCCAATTAAGGATAATAGTCCGCTCAAGGATTTTCCGTTCTCCATCAAATACCAAAATATACTTCATCCATCCACTTTTACTTGTTCATTTTTAAAAAAGATAATTTTTTTCCTCCACATTAATTACTTATTTTGCAAGACCTTACATTAACTAATATGAATATTGTTGTAAAATAATTATATTAATTATTACTTTCTTAAGAGGAGTGCAAAGTCCAAAATAGACCACAAGTAAAAAATGAACAGATGAAGTAATAAAATTTCTTTTGATCTCACAAATTGGACAAATAAATTGAACAACTATTTTTAATATAGGACCAAGTAATATGAAACGAAAACAGAGTGAGTATTTGATTTCTATCGTTACGCACCAAAAATGAAAATAAATACTCCCTTCATTACATTTTACTTGGCTCCTATATCAAATAATTGTTTCATTTTATTTGCCTATTTTTTAAAAATCAAGAGAGTTTTATTGCTTTTTATCCATACTACACTTAAGATTAAATAACCAAATAAAATAGTAGTAGTCAAATTTAAAGTTCCAAAACATTAATAATAAAATTAATTTAGTAAAATACACCTCTTATTAAAACTATCTTCTTCTTTTTTTTGAACTTGGTAACTTTGTATTATATCACAAAACAGTACATGGGTCGTACTGTAACCTTATATACAAGTGTACTCCTGATTGCACTTCTCTACGTCTAAATTGAGTCTAACACATAAATAATAGAGACAGTGTCATTAGAGTATAATTGATTACACCAAAAGACTAAAAGTAAAATGCAGTTTAGTTTAACTTTCTGCACATTGTTCTCTATGCTCTCAAAACATCTTGAATTCCTTTCTTTCCAAACAGCCCACCAGATAGCCCCCGGGATAATTCTCCATCTACCTCTGTCCTTAGCATGTACACCTGCTTCCTCCCAGCATGGTAATGCCTCAGCCACCTTCCTGGGCATTGTCCAAGAGATGCCTTTGAGGCTTAGGAATATTCTCCACAGATGATGGGTGTACTTGCAATGTAAAAAT
>JAJOOG010013792.1:0-13194 GCA_029582565.1 Solanum infundibuliforme
CTGAGCAATAACATGATAATCTGATTTGGAACATTTAAATAACTAATTCATGATGATCTGCTGTAATTCTAGAAACCCTAGGTCTGTTCATAATCATGGAATCAAGAAACTGACTGAATTCTAGGGACCTAATGGGCGAAAGGAACCCACTAGTGAAATCCCACATACCTGGTGACGAATTCCACGGAGAAATCTTTCGATTTCGAGGCTGGAACTGAAGAAACCTCGTTGCGTTCTTGAACTAGGGTTCTTGACCTTTTTCTCCTCTCTTGATTCTAATTTTCTAAGTTCTGATTAATGATTTTGACTAAGGTAAGTTCTAGTTATGTTTCTAGGCTTAAAATGATTAAAACCTCATGATTTAGGGTTTAAACGACGTATCTTAGGGGTTAAACGAAATAGGAAAAGACCAAAAGACCCCTGAATTAACTGCTGTCGGAGTGATCGACGGAATGGACTGACGGTCCGTCAATCAATCGACGGTCCATCGATTGGGTCCGTAGGTCGAGTCTGCCCGACAGGGCTTCACTAAAACGGGCATAACTTTTTACTCAGAGGTCGGAATTTAGCAAACTCAGTGGCGTTGGAAAGATAATTCAATTATCTATCTAACCATAGGTTATGGGACACATAATTAGTTTTGTGCTAAAAGTTATGACCATCTGAAGTTGACCCATCAATATTTTTCATCTAACTAGCTGCTAACCCTCATCTACGGTCAGACCTACGGACCGTGGATCGAATGACGGTCCGTGCTGGTCGACTATAGTTTGTGTCAGAGGCTGGTAAGGGAAGTCTTGATCCACGGACATAGACCACGGACCGTGGCCTGATCTACGGACCGTGGGTCTGTCCGTGAGTCGAGACTTAGCCAATTTTCTGAGCTGGTTTGGGGAGGGGTTGCAGTGGTGAACCACGGACCACCAGCACGGGCCGTGGTCTGACCTACGGTCCATGGATGGTGACCATAAGTTGCACTTGCAACTTCTCATAATCTGCATTTTTGTCTGTTTCGAATACGGGGTGTTACACTTAGGGCTTTTTCAAGGCATCTAAAACTACTAGACTACAGCACCCTATTCTATCAAGAGTGTCCAAAATATGTTATTTAATCATTTTGTGTATTATTTTACTTATATATATGATATTATTTTCCGATGAAGGACTATAGGGTAGCTACGCCCCTGCCCCGATGGAAATGTTGTTGCATTATTTAGTAGGCATTTCGCCATAAATTTCAAATATATTTCATTGGAATTTATGGAGTTGAAATTGAAGATGAAATTGTATTTGGGTATATTTTTCACAATAATAGGTGGATACAAGATAAATAATCTTGAGATTTTAATATAAAATTTATTCTAATTTTACTTGATACCAAACATCGGATAAAATTGATATGGGATAATACCTAATCCCTGAAACTAAAAAAAAAAAAAGGTGACGAACAAGGATAGTGGTCGTTTGGTAGAGTGTATTGGAGAAAATAATGTTTGCATTAGCTTGATGTATTATTAGTATCTTGTTTGGTGCACTCTATTGTGTATTACTAATACCATCTATTTATATACATTAGTAATGCAATGAGTTCTAATGCATGCATTAACATTATTAAAGACACAATTGTCCTCAAAAACTTTTTTTACATCCTTTCCACTATATTTGTGGTGGGTATTTTTGTAAACAAATATTTTTTCTAAAAAAATTATGTAATGCATGATACTTTTAGTACACCAAACCAAACATTGCAACAAAAAATCTCATCATAACTAATGCAAGCATTACTAATACACTATATTTTGCATTAATTCTTAACCAGAGATTGAATCCTCTTGGGTACGAAATCGTATTTGTTAAGGAGCACTATCCTCTTGGGTACGAAATCGTATTTATTAAGGAGCACTTGACCTTGTACTGTGGAACTTCTCAGTTCAAATCCAATTTTAATTAGATTCAACGTAGATACCGAACAAGGGAAAAAAAGATGCAATTTGTGGGAAATAGGATCATTTTAAGCCTTTAGTCCAAATATAATGAACTAGTTTGAGCTTTTTCTCTATTTTTTCAAGGTCAAGAATGTCAAGTCAGTTAGACAAAATTTCAAACTAATTATGGCACCATCTAAATTGGGATTAATTTTTTTTGTGGTTCAAATAGACCAGATTTAATTTGTTCCCTTGACTTGATTTTCCTGTTTGTGGGCCGTACCTAAAATATTTCAAATGACATCCTATGATTTATTTTTTTAATAAGCTTGCACGCCAAAGTAAATAATTGTGCAATTGGTTAATTTATGTTGTCTCTTTCACGCATCGTCTTTAAATAGGTGCTAGCTTAAACTTAATCAATTGGTCACAATAATTTCCTGATACTCATTTTATTTGTCACGTAAATATTTTTTTCCGCACATTTCTTAAAATAAAATTACTAATTAAGGTTAATTTGATTAAATTATCCTCATTTATTCTCTTTTTCACCATATAATAGTCTCTCTCCACATTTATTAAGTAAGGATAAAAATGAAAAGAAGAAGAAGTAAGTACTTAATTTTATCTTAGTCTTATCTAATGACAATTATTTTAGATCATAAATTCTTAATAAAGATGACAAGTAAAATGAATCGAATGAGAGTAATTGTTTCATATCACAAAAATTTCTCAAATCCTAACGACTCCAATAGATTACAAGTTCAGAAAATCACAAATCTCACTTAATTGATCGCAAATTAATGGTTCGGTTTATCCCAATAAATTAAAGGAGTTATATGCTAGCTAATGAAGCAATTCAGAAGGTGCCAAATGTCAAATCCTCATAATAACGAAGGTTGATGAGTTCAATCAAATAACTTAACGAGTATGAAATTACAACAACCAAAAAAAAAAAATACTATTGTATTTCAATATCGATAGAGACAACCTAACAATTTAGGAACTTAGTAGCTTAATTAGTTGACTATCTGAACTTTTATTTTGTTAGTGACGGTTCGATTTGCCATAATATAACCACATTACCCCTTCCCCTTTCCCCTCCACCCAATTTTGAAAAGAAAAAAAAACACAACATTTTAAACTAGCATATTTAGGATTTGAAGTTTTTGAATTTTATTGAAGTACAATATATTGTCATTATTTAAATATCAATATAATAAAAAAACTTTTAAAATGTTAGTTAAAATTCATATCATTTGACTCTCGGAAAGAAAATTACGAAAAGTAAAAAAGGATGAAGAAAATATATAAGTTTCGATAAAAATTACTGAATTTTATCAATTATTATTTCTCATACTAGCTCCGCCCAACGCATATACATCTTAGAGGTTACCCATTCTATTTGTTCCAAATGATTTGTTTTGAATTTGACACGAATTAAAAATATATAAAATGTAAAAATATCCTTTAATCTTATAACCTTAAACATGTAATATAAAAACCTAAAATTAAAAAAATCATCAAAAGATAAATAAAATTATTATCATTTTTAAATGGAAAACTTTTATTGTCGGTTCTAAAAAGAGGACATTATTGCTCATATTCCTCTTTGAATTGAACTGTACGTGCTGGACCCGTTGCTTGACAGATGAGAATCGGTTCCAACTGCCAATTGTACTCTCTCGTTTCAATTTATTCGTCTTATTTATTTTTTCGTAGGATTAAAAAGTTATTTTTTTAACTTAATAATAATTTAATTTCAATAATGTGTTTGTGATTATATGATTAAAAATATTTATGACAAATTAAACTAAATCAAATAAATTATAAACAAAATATTTATTGCAAATATGACTTGTATATATTTTGGGTCCATTTTCATGCACGTCCCATTTTTGACCGGCTTGAAACCAGGCTGTCCAACTAACTCCATTTATTACATAACCTCTGCTCACGAGGCCTGCAATATTTATTTCTTTCGACAACCACAAGTCAATATCCAATTATTATTTTCTTTTATTTTTATCTGAGGTTCCGTATTCATATTAGAGTTCAATTAATTTGGAATCACGTTGAATAGGGCTCCATGTGTAGTGTTATCTATCAAAGATTTTGTCATATGCATGGCTCGAACTTGAAACCTCTGATTAAAGGAACAGTTTCATCTATTGCACCATATCTTTTGGTTATCGAAAACCAATTAATAAAGAATCTTGTAGTTTAATTTGATTTTTTTTTAATACCCAGTTAGTTTCACTAGATTCTAGAAGAACTAAAATATTTATCCGCATGAATAATATATTAAATTAAATAATTTATTTAAAATAATTATAAATTAAGTTTAAATTAGTTTAGTTTAGTTTGACAGAGGATTGTTATCTGTTTATGAATGTGGATAACGTAACGTATTATAGAAGTTTTTGAGGACAACCTTGATTCAAAGTAATTAAGCCCTAATATAATTAAAAATATTTTTCTGTTTGGCCTGCAATCCGATCCGCAATTCTTGTTGACCTAACAATTTTGCCACTAAAGGTGAGTTTGGTAGGGTCAATATAATTCAAGAGAATAGAGAAATTGATGAGGATGTTATACATGTATTGAAATGGGGTAGATGAAATGGAGGTTCGCATTCGAAATTTTTTATGGTATAGAAATGTGCCTCCAAGTCTTAAAAGGTAATTTTACAAAAGAATAGTTAAATCAACTATGTTGTATGTGGCGGAGTGTTAGTTGGTCAAGAACTCGCATGTCCGAAAGATGAAAGTAGAGGAAATGAGGATACTGAGATGATGTGTGGGCATATAATAAGAGACATGATTATGAATGAATATATTCGGGACAAGGTGGAATCGGAGTAGTCTATGTGGTGGACAAGATATGAGAGATTAGGTTGAGATGGTTTAAACATGTGAAGGAAAATACATAAATGCCCTAGTGAAAAAGGAGTAAAAGGTAGACGTAGGGCACCGAATAAGTATTGACTCGAGGTCATGATTAGACAAGATATGACATACTTGTAGTTTACTGAGGACACATGAGCCTAGATTGGAAGACATGAAGGTCGAAAATTAGGGTATAATGTTAGTAGCTAGTTAATCGAGCGTTGTCTTATTTCCTTATCAATATTGTTTTTATTACTCTCCTATTATTTTTATTCTTCGATCTTAACATTACATGTTGTCTATCTACTTAGTCAATATCATAATAATTATTTATTTTTGCTATAGTTCTTTTCTTCATTATTTTTAGTACGACTTTTTTACTAGTATATTTGCTATATACACCATCATCCTAAGGCACCATTTATAAAATTACACTAACATATTATTATTATATAAAATTAATTTATTTCTTAATATGGGTAGGTAGAGTATACAAGAAGTACTTGTGTTTTATACAAACAGCATTTTAACTTTGAAGAGGAATGGAAACATTAATAAAATAATTGCATAGGAAATCCAAGGGAAAGAGACAGGAAATGGCAGCAATAAATGTTGGGCATTGTCATTCCTACCCTTTGTGGCTGTGAATTGAACCTAACGTAGAATGTAACCAATTTCTGACTTAAAATCATTTATTGGTGCTACACTAGACAAGAGGGGGCCATTCCTCCATGCCTCTAAAATTTCACTCACCAAAACCAAATAATGCTGGGAATCACAGGTGCACCAGTAGTGAAACATGAATCATATAAGGCGGAACAATCCGAGAGACTCTTTACTAAACTCTGTTTATCAGTTGAATCTTTCTACTTATCACTTGACCAACTAAATCCTTAAATATCTCCCAGGCTATTCCACTATGAGTAGGAACGTTTAACTGAAATGACTGAATTTTAAAAAAAAAAATTAGTACTAAATTTTGGATGAATTAAGCATACACATTCATTACTCCGTCTGTTAAAATGTTATGTTTTGTTTTCAATATATATATATATATATATACAAATATAAACTTATAAATTTTCTCATGTAAATTTTATGAATTTTTATATATTTTTGAAAATATTAATCAAAATTTACATAATTTGATTTTTTAAAAGAAAAACATAACAACTAATTTAATTGAAGAAATTTCTAGCTCTACTTCAAAACATAATGGACCATAAATTAGGTTGTTAAATTTTCAATTCTTTGCTTTATGGAACTCATGCATAATTCTTTGGTTATATTTATTTGTTTACATTGAACTTTGGACATTTTTAAATCAATATGAATATTTTATTATAATATTTATATTAATAGATATATATATATTTATATTAAGTCTTAAAAAAATAATTTTAAAAATAAATAATTAATAAGAAACATAATTTCCTCCCTCTTAATTTATTAAATGTAACATTTTTTTTAATATAATGAAAAAACAACAGCATCGATGTTCTCCATGCCTACGTACTCATGACACTATGCTTTTTTTGTTTTTTTCTTTCATACTTTTGACCACGACATTATAGTAACTACTGTTCGTTTTCATTTTTGTTCTTGGGATGTGTCGGAGCTGTTTCTTTAATAATTGATGTTGTTGGCTTTGATTTCTCCTTAATTCATGTTAATCAGTATAGTAAGTGTACATAATTACAGGTACCAGTTATCTAGTTTCCCACTTAAAAATATGTTCCGTATTTGATACTTACACTAAATTTATAAGAATTACTTGAAATAATTAAGTAAATATTTAAATATATATAAAATTTAATATTTATATAACTCACCGCGTTAAATCAATTGCCAAAACAACCTTATGTTCAATATAGAGACTGTTTTACTGTAGTTGATTGGATTTAACTTAAGACTTTGTTAAATGACTTTATTAGATTGAATTTTTTCAGTCAAATAGACGAAAAGACTGAAAGGCATCGGTCATAGAAAGACGCGAATCCCAGTCTTAATTGTGCGAATGATAACATAACATAATCATTAACTCACTATATTCCCTTCAATTAACCAAAAATAAATAAATTTTTTTTTTGTCCTTTCTACTAAGATTCCATTGTTACAAACTTACATACATATAATTAATATCTAAATTGATATAACAAGTGATATTTAATTTAATGCGATTTATAATTAGTTTGTGAGTTATTATATAGAAATAATTTAATTAATGTGCATCCAAAGAATAGCGATTTGGATATTTGTGGGTCCGAAAAGGAATTTTGTTTTACATACATGCATCATCTTTGCTAAACTGGTGACCAACACGCCATTTATAATTTATAGCAGTAACAGTAAACCATCTTTATAGTACATACACTTTCTATAATATATATGGGTTACCGTTTTTATGTAACTTTGTGAAGTCAGTATACTACCTTCTCTATTGTCTCGGTTTATTACTACATTTTTGGTGCAACGGCGACGGCGACGGCGACGGAGATTGAGATTCCGGTGTGATGACGGAGAAGTTGAAGTTGTGAAAGCAATTGAACAATGCCGGAGCTAGGGTTTCAGGATTCGAGATCGGGGTTAGGATTTAGTAGAAGTGTTCGTGATGTTAGTCCGGACTCTGTTATTTACACCGGCGATTCCAATTTCAGTATTTTCTCCTCTGCTTGCGGCAGCGTTGACCGGTGCTCATTCGCTTCCGATGCTCATGATCAGGATTCCTCTGTTTCCGATGTTTCTCAAGTATTACTTCAGCTCCGTTTTACTTCCTTTTTTTACTTTTCAGTCTCTGTTTGGTTGGGTTCTCAGCTTTTACGTGTATTTTCTGCTATTCCTGTTCGGTGCAATATTAAAGTGAAGACAAATTTAAGCTTAGTACACGCGTTAGAGAAAGCTATTCAGATCTCATCATGCATCATCTCACAACATAACCTATGAAGTTGAGAGAAAATGCTTTTAAGAAGAAAGAACAACAATTCTCTGTACTGGAAATTAGAAAAAAATTAACAAAGCATTGGCTATAGTTCTTTTTTGTGTGGAAAATTGGTGATGTAGTGGGTTACTAACTCTACTTTTTGGAGTTTGTCCACTTCGAAGACTCTGATTTTTATTTTATTGAAGCAGCATTTGGCAGGGCATGAATGCCGTGAAGCTTCGGGTGGTACACTTACAGATCCAAACAAAGCCATGGTACACAGAAATAGTTACCTTGGCAGAAAGGAAAAAGCAAAAGGTACTCTCTTGACTCTTTTTTTCAACCCTTTCAGTTGGCTTCCTACAAAAGCCTCATTAAATTAGATTCTTCAGCATTTCATGTGATAGTCACACATTCACTGTCTTCCAGTTCAAAAGGCAGAGAAGAACAGCGAGATTGAGACAGAGGATGAAAATCTGTCTTTAGATTCCGCAAGAAACTCCTTTTCTCAAGCTCTTAAAGGTACACTGCAGACTCAAGCTTTTCAAAGCACAAAGCAATTCACCTCACATTGAGGGTAATCAATTTTTTTTCCTTTTGTGGGTCTTTGGTTTGCAAAATTCATTGGAATAGAATGTCAAGACCGGAGATTTGGGTCGGGATCTGTACTGAAGAAACCAGATAGGCGAAGACCTGCTTCATTAGATCTAAACAATGCTGTGATTAACACCTGCCACTCTTCTTCTCCGCGTTTTGGAGTCATGAAGAAAACCCCTATTACGACTAGCCGAGTTGGAACATTTCCGAGTCCAAGAACGCCAAATTATCGCCATTCCAGTGTTGGGGTTCAAAAAGGCTGGAGTTCAGAACGTGTGCCACTGCATTCATCTGCTAATAGAAGGCAGGTCAATACTGCTTTGCTGCCTTATAATAATGGAAGGATATTACCTTCCAAATGGGAGGATGCAGAGAGGTGGATTTTTAGCCCGGTCTCAGGAGATAGTTCTGTTAAAACTTCATTACAGCAGCAACAGAGGCGGCCTAAATCCAAAAGTGGGCCTCTTGGTCCTCCTGGTCAAGCTTACTATTCAATGTATTCTCCTGCACCACCTGTTTTTAAGGGAGGAAATGGTGGTAATCTCTTAGCCAATTCCCCCTTTTCAACAGGAGTGATGACAACTAATGGTTTGTCAATTAGATGTGGAGGCAACCTAGGCAGTGGAAACTTCCATGCGCTGGCAGAACCATGCATGGCAAGGTCAGTTAGTGTACATGGATGCTCTGAACTGGTCTGTTTATCAACCTTGCCAATGTCCCAAGGTACGAATTTATCTTCCCAGTTGATTGGTTGCTTGATTAATCTAACTAAGAAGTTGCACATCGATTTGCATTGCAGCATCATAATAGTTAAATGTAGCATAGTTTTAGACAGTAATTCCTTGAAGAAAGAAGAAATATGCAAGAAGATTACAAATAGAGCCCACTGGTTAATTGTTCGCAATACTTGATTGTTTCTTTGGAAGATTGAGATCTATATATCCACTATTGAGATCGCAATACTTATTTGTTACTGCCTATTGTCAATTTGGACATTTCCCCTACATTGCTAACGATATACACATCTTTAAGGCCATCTGTGCCACCCTTTGAATCCTCATAACTGTCGGTTGTGTAATATATGAAGAAATGATGACCGTGCCTTCCGATTTCGTTTAACTTTCTTGTAAATCTGATCTGTAGATGAGAGTGGGGATGATATTCAAGATGAAGCCAATGTTGTGTCACGAGTTATATCGAGGAGGGATATGGCCACTCAAATGAGCCCCGAGGCAAGCCCTTCCTCATCTCCTATAAGACAGTCATCCTTCTCTCCTTCAACTCCATCTATTCTACCACTTGTAGAATTGCAGAATGTTCCTTCTTCTAAAGCAGAAATGAGAGATGTTCCAATTGATGAGCGGGTTACAGTGACCAGATGGTCAAAGAAACAGAAAGCTCGAATTCCTGGTAGGAGCATGGAACTTGATGACTGGAAAAGGAAAGCTATGGAAATCCGCTCTTCAGGTTGGGATGTTTCAGATACATCAACAAGTATTTCAAAGTAAGTGATGCTATTTTATTTGTCAGCTTGTAAGTAAATTATTTTGAAGCATTGTCAATTAGTGTAGTTTGATGGTAGTCTAAGGTGATTGGAAGTATTTCAAATAGAAAAGGAAAAACTGATAAATCTTTTGTAGAAGATGCAAACACAAGGGAAGGGAAAACATCCAGCTGACTGTTGGATCCTTTCCTTGTGTTGTTCTGGTCATCTGCATTGTTCTCCTAAAATATTGATTTACATGTACATTACCTTAATTGTTTATCTGATCTCAAGTTGATTATGATCATTAAAAATCTCAATACGCGGTACAGTTCGGGAAAGGATAGACCACATTCATGCTCTTTAACCTCTCTTTCTCCAAGTATCAAAATGCATTTGTTTCTCAATTCATGCTATTAATTGTCTCTGCTCTCTTCTGATATATTAGGATTAAGAGGGAAGAAGCTAGAATCACTGCATGGGAGAACCTGCAAAAGGCAAAAGCAGAGGCAGCAATGAGGAAACTGGAGGTTGGTCTTTAATCACATACTTCCACCATGCATTCATTCGTTTCTAAAGCTTTTTTATATTGCTCATAAGCTTATTTGACTCATCAATTATGTGGCTTCAATTGAGTGTATTGCACCTGAATCCAAAAACCTGTTAATTATGATTTCAATTAACAAAAACTTGTCAAAGTAGTTTTCTGAATTGGAAAAGGCTGCTTACGTTGAAGTGGTAACCATCTAGTAACTTCCACCAGTGCTTGTAAGATTTGGTTTATCTTAAAGTCAAACACCCTCTGTCGAGATGTCTGGCCTAGTGAACTAGGCGTGTATAACAAAGGAAGGTTTTTGTTGTTGACAGGGGATTAGAATTTAGAATGTAGGGTCTTCAAGTGTTAAATAGGCTGACCTTTTGATATTCTTTGCTCACTGAACTTTTACGTTATTCCAGATAAAATACAACATGAAAGATGAGCGGTGGATTCTAAAACTGATATAATTATGTTAGGCATTGAAATTTTTTGGGAGGTGGGGGTTGAAGATTATATGCATTCTTACTTGTCTGTCATTTTCTCATATATAATGGTTGACCTTAGTGACGTGGGAATCTTACAAGATTCTGAAGGGGATGAGAGAAGATATATCGTTAATTTGGTATATGATATGCTATTTGGCCTAATTGTATAGAAATATCACATGTATCTAGGCATTTTCTTGTGCTAGCATCCATGGATGATTTGTTTAGATCAGGTCCTGAATCTTTCCAAAAAATGTACCAACTGCGGGTGATTTCTCCTCTCCCATGTCTACATGATAAGCTTAAATTGTCTTTGAAGGAAAAAAGGTTTTAATGGATAATTCCCTTATACTTGACATTTTTATGGCATAATCATCAAGATATGTTCTCTCATTAGTGGATGCTACAATCTGTTGGTAGTTTTCTTACTCCATGTAATAAGGAAGGAAGATTTATCGTTCACATTTCACAATTATATAGAGAACAGAAGAATGGATAGAACTTGCATATACAGTAATAGAATGAAAGCTTTTTCTGTTTGCAAATTGAAGACATGCTATCTGTATAAATATAATGCAGATGAAACTGGAGAAAAAGAGATCGTCATCCATGGATAAGATTATGAACAAACTTAGATCGGCACAGAAAAAGGCCCATGAAATGAGAAGTTCAATGTTAGCCAACCAATCACATGAAGTAACAAGATCCTCCAGCAAGGCGTTATCTTTCCGTCAGACACGCCAAATAGGGTCTCTGAGTGGCTGCTTTACATGCCATGCATTTTGATGTTACAACCACCCTCTATATATCAGGTATTCTCCTACCTTAACATAGGTATCCTTGCACAAGTTTTAAATCTGGTATTGAATGATTAAATCCTTTCCTTCCTGATGAACTTTTCTGCATTTTGGTAGTGAGTGGGTCAGATCATGTAATTCTGGTAATAAGTGGCAGTGATTTGAAGATGGTATTTTTCAAGACATGCTTTCTGGAAATCAGTGCTGTAGGATAATCGAATTCCCCCATGAACGATGATATCTGCCGACTGAATAATTTAATTAAGTCAGAGGCATGAACAGAATGGATGTTGAATAGTGTGAAGTGCAACTCAAGTTCCATCTTGATGCTCCCATTACAAGGATTATTTTTCTTTCTTCTTCAAGCACCTACATCTTCAACCAAATTCTCTTTGCTCTGTAAGATTCTAAAAACATCTCCTTTGATTTGTATGTATGTAATGAATTTATCAATAATCCACGAGTTCTTTTGAATTTGTTATTGCTTTACGCATCCAACGCACAAATGACAAATGCTAGCTTATGGGTTGGAAATGTAATTTCCTTATCCTTACCCCCCAATCACCAAAGAACATCATAAAACTCAAAAAAAGTATATATGTGGCACTATGGCCTAAGCATTTGCAACAACAACATATCCCATGTAATCGTACAAGTAGGGTTTGGGGAGTGTATGTGCAGTAGAGAGGATGTTTCTGAAAGACCCTCGACTCAAAAGAAAAGGTTCACATTTGCAATGTGAATCAAAAGTTGAACTGCTTACAAGTTTTTAAGCAGGCAGTGGGAACTATGCTAGATAATAACTTATGGCACGACAATTGGATTAAAATCTGAAGCCCCTAAAGGAACATCATCTACAGATTTGATCCACAAGGTAAGATTTATGTCAGTTTGGCCTGATACTACAACTACCATTCAGTTCCAAACAACATAACAATGGGGTTGGTTATATGAATCCTCATTGATCATATTACACAATACAAACTCATCTCAAGCCAATACGATACAAAATAATAATAAAATATTCAAAACTGTAGAGTTTATTTTACAATAGCTTGGGATAATTTTATTCATTCTCACTTCAAAATGACTCCAAATCTTGAAAATCAATCGTCTTTATGACGATCTTGATCTTGATCTTGATGAGCTGATTTTGGAAGGTGAAGTATTGATCCCAATCGAGTTAGATTAACATAATCTATAGTAGTATGAGCTGATAACCCTGGAATCACCAACCCTACCATCCTAAACATTGTCTGGAACCAGTCTTCTCTGTAATGACTGCCTTTTGTCCAAGGGAGGATGAACCCCCTAATAAACTCATACACTGCAATCAGCAACATGGGAAAAAACCACAGCACAGAGAAGTAGTTCTTGTTTGGTTCTTCCTCCACCACCTGCATAAGGTAAATAATTAATCTTTGCTAGTGAGGGGTTACAAGTACCAGGTGGAATAATCAAGGTGAGTGCAAACTGACTCTGTAATAAAGGTGTAATCCAAATTTATGAGAAACTTTACCTTGCCATTATAGAAGCTGTTATAGTAGAGACATGATCCAAA
>JAJOOG010013793.1:0-10782 GCA_029582565.1 Solanum infundibuliforme
GTCACATAAATTGAGACAGAGGGAGCATTAGTTAAAAATTAGAGATTAAAGTATCACTATTCCAAATATATATATATATATATATATATATATATATTCATTTATTTTATTTTATTTTATTTTATTCTTAAACAGCTTAAAACATTTTTCACACTCCACCACCTCCTCGCACTGTACCCCCATCAACCCCCCCCCCCCCTCAACACACTTAATTTTTTTTAAAAAAAATACTTACTTCATTTCTCCCTCATCCAAAAAAAAAATTAGATATTATTGTTTAAAAGAAATTCCTACCTCACTCTACCTAACCCTTTGCTTCTAGTTTTATTTTCTCATTTTTGTCAGATATATAAATATATTATTAAGAAAGAATTTTTTATTTGCCGCAATAATTTTTATAAAATAAAACTATATTTATGTTATATCTGGTACGCAAGTAGAAAAAGAATTCTAAAAATATATGTATAACAAAAGGGGAAAATAATTATATTTTAAAAAATTAGGGAGTGAAGAGTTAAATGGTATGAGGTAAAATTATTTTTTATAACTTCACTAACTTTAAAAATCAAATTCAGCTTACAACTCTATAATCTAGCGACTAACTCAAGTACTCAACTAACAGTTTACTCAAACGGTAATCCTTTCAAAGACTATACAATCTACTAACTGAAATTTACAAGTTTTACACACTAGTGCTTAAACACAAATAAGATAAATAAAGTGTACTAACATGGGTTGTGGTGCATTGGTGGGAGTATCTCACCCTTAACTAGAGGTCTCGTGTTCGAGCCTTGGATATGGAGAAAATCTTGTTGGGAGCGCCACCTTCGAATGGATCTTGCAGTGCGTGATATAAATTTAGTCGAGGCTCCAATATGAGCTCTTCAAACACCGGATAAAAAACAAAAAAAAAAAAAAGATAAATAAAGTGTAACTACTTAGAACATCAACTTACTGACTCAACTTACAATTGTGGTCCATTTATATCTGCTTTGTAGTGAACCTCGATCGGACTGTAGCTACAGTTTAAGGTGTCTTGTTTGTATAATTTGAGGGTATGTTTGTATAATTGAACTACTTTTTGAATTTATACAAACATAAACATTTGAACTTCATACAAATTATATTATACAAAATTACATTATACAAAAGTTAAACAAATTATATTATATAAATTTTGAATTATACAAACGTGTAAATTATACAAACTTGAAACCCCAGCCCACATAATTATCACTGAATATTGTCGTGAGTGGTAATTAACTAAATCTATATACTTATGATGACTAATTAACTAATATATATTTGCTTAACCTCGTAATTTTCCTTTTATCATTCATCAAAACATGGACCTTCCATCCAGCACCCTTTAAATTTGTAACAACATGTAATTTAACATCTTTAGCACTAATGAACATGCCAGCCACATGGAAAGTATATCATGATCAACAATTAGAAAACACTACTCAACACATGTTGATTAATTTTTGGAAAATCAATTATTTGATATTTTGCTATTATTTCCAAAGAAAAATTAGTTATTTACACACACAATTTTCGTATCTTTGAACTTCAAAATTAATTAAGCAAGTACATTTCATTTATTATCAGAAAAAATCACATTCTCAACACACGTTGATTAATAGAGATACAAAAATGTTTAAGCTCAAACAGGAATATGACAGGACAATAAAGATAAATTGAGCATGCTAATGCCATATAAACTAAAATTAGAACAAGCCATGATAAAGCCTATTTTTTTTGAAGAAAACATTTTCCATCAAAAAATATTTTCCTCCGTACCAAATACACCCTAAATGTTTGTTTCATGAAGGATGTTATTAACTTTTTTTCCGGAGGATGTTATTACTTATTATTATGAATATGAATGTATCATCAAAATTCTAACATCATGTAGTTGATCTGATATCACAACTATGAGCAGTGGTAGATTCAGAATTTTTCACTAAGAAGGTTTGAAAAATAAAAATGTAATGCCTGAAATTAAAACTTGGAACCTCAAGGTGAATTTTACATTTTCTAAACCTTAGTCAATCTCCAGACTCATATTCAAAGATTCAAAAATCTCTCTCAATATATATACACTACAAAAAAAGTACTAATAAATATAACGTAGTACCTTTTTACCTAAGAGTTTGTGAACTCCCTCGCTCCTTTCTAGATCCGCTCCTGACTACAACAAACAAGGAAATTCAAGTGTAGAGTTGGAGATACCACCAAAGTACAACCTTCCTGGTAAAACTTCTTGCCCAAATGAGTATCTCAAAGTATGTCAATTACACATTTGTGGAATACTCATTTGAGCAAGAGGCTTTCCCAAAGAAGTGAATGCAAATATGAGTCTCCTCCATGAGAAAGTAAAGGAATATTTATGGTCATGTTACCTGACAAAAACTCAGAGTTGGTTGTACCAGCCTTATGTGTTTGAGTTGTTGGATGTGTATATATAAATACTAAATATTGTAACAAGTCACAACACTTAGACATGTTATTATATTCAGCATTATTCTTATACACGTAACTATACAACATTATTCACATTCCATTTAGGTGCATTGTAACAGCTCATTTGTTGGTCCTTGGTACTAGCTCTTTCCCCAAGAATAATGTCAATTAAATTACTACAAGCCACCCACCATTCAAAACATTTTATTTTGTTGAATTTCTTCTAGTCTATTATTTCCTTCATTCCTAACTCAAAGTTTATAATTTTGAATTGTTGGTGACTGTTTCTAATGAGTCAGGTATACTCGTGATAAGCACTTGTCAGTCAGGAGGAAAATGTAATTATATGCAGAACAAGAAACTTTTGGGTTCGTTTAGTTCACGGATAAAGTTATTTTGGGATTATAATTTTTAAATTACTTTGTAATATTATTTATGAAATGGATAAAATAATATTAAGTTTGATGAGATTGGGTGATATATTCAAAATTAAGTTAAAGTTAAATTTATACATTTTTTGAGTTGAAGGTATTTTCAATCAAATAAAATATAAATTTAATCTCATACTGAATCTTGAAAAACTTGTGTATTCTTGATATTTATACCAAGCTACGTTATTTTAATTGTTTATTATTGGGGCGATATGCACATAGGACTGAGCGGTGTCTCGAGGTAGGTTGAGAATCATGATAGGTTTAAATTTTAATGGACATAAAAAATATTAGGTAATTTCTTCTCATATGTCGTAATCTTGATAAACAGAGTTAAAAAGAGATTATTGAGGTGAGAGTGTACATGCTAATTAACCATTGATAGCAATGATAGTGAATATCAAAGAGATCATGTAATAGTAAATTGATTTGGTAGAAACAATGAATATGGATTGTTTTTTTTTAATCCTAGCTGTCATCAACCATGCAAATTTGATTAATTTGTTCTTTTATAGAGCTTACTAGAAGTATAGCTCTAATGGGACCTTCTTTGTTAACTAGCTAATACTCAATGCATCTAAAAACCTTACCTACCTTCCTTTCTTGTCCTTTTTGGTGATTTTAACTCTAAAGAGTCATTTGATGTGATTGATAAGAGAAAATATTCTCTATTCCATTTTTTGTAAATTAGTTTGACCCAATACGAAATTTAGAAAAAAAATAAGATTTTTTAAATTCAAAAAAGGATCAAATATACCCATGTACTGTAAGAAATAGTTTATATATACCCTGTTGAATTTTAGCAAGGTGTGAATGGGAAATAAGAAGAGAAAATGAAAATGTGGAGGAACCAATTTTGGAGAGAAAATGAAAAGTCATTGAAAATTGCAAATGAAAACTCATTTCTCCCATATTGGTAGAAGAAAGGAAAATTGTTGTCCTTATATTAGGAAACACTTCCTTTAGTTCTTAAAGGGTTAAGAAGAAGATGCCCCCTCGCGCCGTCGTCGTCGTCGGTCGCTCGAATTTGGATTTGGATTTGACAAATGATGTGATTGATTGATAATATTTTTGGACAAAATTTATTTAATCAATCTCATTAATTGATTTCCTTTCTCTTATAAATTAATTCAGGATGTTAGTTAATTAACAGAATTAATTTTGAGTAACGGGATTTATTTGAAATTTGCGTGTAACGATAACGTCATTCTTAAGGGACTTGTTCCTTCCGAAAAGACGTTATTTTCCCCAAAAGACACAACATTCTAGAACGACATGTCTAAACAAAAGCGTTCACACCATTGTCGAACAGACGCGTTCCTTGCTGCAAGTGGCTATAAATAGAGACTTTTTTTCTGGTTTCCAACACTGAAAATCTTTCCTCTCTGCATACATTTTCTTACATAAACAAAATGTCGATCGACTGAGTCTGTGTGTGCTCTCGTTACTGTTCTTGCGTTCGCTCAAATTATTGAAGTTTGAGGTACCGCTACTTCTCTAATAGGTTAATCAATTTTATCTTTGGAGGAATTAATCTGCAACCTCGGGTACTTGAGGGGATTAAATTTCATAAGGAAACACAGTGGGTTCTGTGGACTCGGATTATTATTTCTATTTGTTTCATCTATTTTCTGTTTCTGTTTTTCTAACCTTAATACAGGAGATAACAAGCTTAAGAAATTTAATTGTTTCTGTATTTGAGGTTTTTGGAGATTAAAACCTTTATGGTTTCCTACTCTATTTGAATTTTTAAAATTCATTCGATTAACGATTAAAAGAACATAAAAACTTTATCGTTAAATCAGAAGCAGGTTGTGTAAGGATTTATTTTTTACTGTTAGTATTTCACATACTAAAATTGTTTGTCATTTGTGACAGAAAAATGGAAATTCAAGTCAAGTAAATGTTGGAACAGTGAGTTCTGCAACAACATCAGTGAGTGCTACAACAACATCGATTGCATGTACACAACCGTTCAACTGTTACCCTTGCACCGGTTGAGAAACCTGCAAAGTTTTCTGGAGTCGACTTCAAGAGATGGCAACAGAAGATGTTCTTCTATCTGACTACGTTGAGTCTGCAGAGGTTCATTAATGAGAATGTTCCTGTTATGTCGAATGAAACTCCGGCTGAAGAACGACTCTTGGTGACAGAAGCATGGACACATTCAATTTTTTTGTGTAAAAATTATATTCTGAGTGGCCTACAAGATGATTTGTACAATGTGTACAGTAGTATCAAGACCTCAAAAGAACTCTAAGATGCTTTAGAAAAGAAGTACAAAACGAGGGATGCCGGAATGAAAAAGTTCATTGTGGCAAAGTTTTTGGACTATAAGATGATAGACAGTAAGACCGTCGTAACCCAAGTTCAAGAACTACAGGTCATAATCCATGATCTCCTTGCTGAAGGTATAAATTTATTTAATGTCTATGTTGAATATATTAAGTCTATTCTTAATACTCACATAATCTTTAATGTAGGATTGATTGTGAATGATGTTTTTCAAGTGACGGCCATTATTGAGAAGTTACCTCCATTGTGGAAGGACTTCAAAAACTACTTGAAACATAAATGCAAGGAGATGACTGTTGAAGATCTCATGGTAAGGCTGAGAATCGAAGAGGATAACAAGGCCGCAGAAAAGAGGTCACATGGTAATTCAGCAATATTTGGAGTTAATATTGTTGAAGAAGATCCCACAAAATCAAAGAAAAGAAAGAAAGAATCTGGTCTAAAGAGCAATCCTCCTAAGAAATTCAATGGAAACTACTTCAATTGTGGCAAACGTGGTCATAAGGCTACTGAATGTCGGGGTCCCAAGAAGGACAAGAAGAAGGATCAAGCAAATTTGACTGAATCCAAATAAGAGATGGACGATCTATGTGCAATGCTTTCAGAATGTAACTTGGTTGGAAATCCAAGAGAATGGTGGATTGATTTTGGTGTCTCATGCCATGTTTGTGCCAACAAAGAATTATTTACATCATATACTCCAGCACCAGCAGACGAGAAGTTATTTATGGCAAACTCCGTTGCTGCAAAGGTTGAAGGAACTGGCAAGGTCCACTTGAAGATGACATCGGGCAAGGTGGTGACTTTGAACAGGGTCTTGTATGTTCCAGAATTGCGAAAGAACATAGTTTCTATACCAGTTCTTACCAAGAATGGATTCAAATGTGTATTTGTTTCTGATAAAGTTGTAATAAGTAAGAATGAGATGTACGTAGGAAAAGGTTACCTCATTGAGGGCCTCTTCAAACTCAATGTAATTGCAGTTGATATGAATAAAGATTATGCTTCTTCTTACTTGCTTGAGTCTAAATGTTTATGGCGTGAACGTTTGGGACACATTAATAACAAAACTTTGCGAAAACTGATTAACTTAAATGTTTTGCCTAAATTTGAGTGTAATAAATCAAAATGTCAAGCTTGTGTTAAATCTAAGTATGCTAAGCATCCTTATAAGTCTGTTGAAAGGAATTCATATCCCTTAGAACCGATTCACACTGACATGAAGTCAATACCAACACGTGGTGGGAAAAAGTATTTTATAATTTTTATTGACGATTGCACTAGATATTGTTATGTCTATTTGCTAAATGGTAAGGATGAAGCAATAGATGCATTTAGGCAACATAAAACTGAAGTTGAAAATCAGTTGGATAAAAAGATCAAAATGATTAGAAGTGATAGAGGTAGAAAATATGAATCTCCATTTGCAGAAATATGTTTGGAAAATGGAATTATCCATCAAACTACTGCTCCTTACTCTCTTCAATCTATTGGGATTACGAAAAGGAAAAATCGAACTTTAAAGGAAATGATGAATGTCTTACTTATAAGTTCAGATTTACTACAAAACTTGTGGAGGAAAACTATCCATACAGCAAGTCGAATACTCAATAGAGTGCCTCATAGCAAGACACATGTTATTCCATATGAGAAATGGAAAGGTAGAAAACCCAACTTGAAATATTTCAAACTGTGGGGCTGTCTAGCCAAAGTCCAGGTTCATATACCTAAAAGGGTGAAAATAGGACCTAAGACTGTGGATTGTGTATTCATTGGATATGCCACAAATAGTAAGGCATGTCGATTTTTGGTTCAATAGTCCGAACATTCGGATATTCATGACAATACGGTAATGGAATCAGATAATGCTGAATTCTTTGAACATATCTATTCGTATAAAACTAGACTTGAGTCATCTAGTGGGGGGTCTAAACGACCTCGAGAAGAATCAAAAGAGAATGAACCTAGTGAAGAGAGTCCAAGGCGCAGTAAATGTCAAAAGACAACTACTTCATTTGGATCTGATTTTGTAACATTCCTTCTTGAAAGTGAGCCTCAAACATTCAAGGAAGTTATGTTATCTAGCGACTCAACCTCTTGGAAGGAAGCTGTCAATAGTGAGATTGAATCAATCTTAAGCAATCATACCTGGGAGTTGGTTGATTCCTCCAAGGAACAAACCCTTGGGTTCGAAATGGATCTTCAAAAGGAAGATGAAAGCTAATGGAACTATTGATAAATATAAAGCAAGACTTGTTGTCAAAGGCTTTAGACAGAAAGAAAGTCTTGATTACTTTGACACATACTCACCAGTGACTAGGATTACATCAATTCGGATGTTAATTACCCTAGCTGCAGTATACGGTCTTGAAATTCATCAAATGGATGTGAAAACTGCCTTCTTAAATGGAGAGCGGGAGGAAGAGATTTACATGGAACAGCCTGAGGGCTTCGTAGTTCCCGGTAAAGAAAATAAAGTATGCAAACTTGTTAAGTCACTTTATGGACTAAAATAAGTACCGAAATAATGGCATGCAAAATTTGATCAAACCATATTTTCAAATGGATTTAAGATCAATAAATGTGATAAATGTGTCTAGATTAAAGACACTCCGAATCAGGAGGTCATTGTATGCATATATGTGGATGACATGTTGATAATGAGCAAGGACATTGCTAATGTAAAAGCTACTAAGTGTATGTTCGCTAGCAAATTTGATATGAAAGATCTAGAAGTTGCCGATTTGATATTGAGAATTAAGATTCACAAAAATTCTAACTGTCTAGCGTTGTCTCAATCTCATTATATTCAAAAGGTACTTGAAAAGTTCAAGTATTTGAATTTCAAAAGGGCAAAAAATCCAATTGATGTGAACCTTAATCTTGCTAAGAATAAAGGTGAAAGTCAGTCTCAATTGGATTATGCCAGAGTGTTGAAAAGTTTGATGTATGTCATGAATTGTACACGACCAGACATAGCCTACGCTATAAGTAAACTGAGTCGATACACAAGTAATCCCAATCAAAATCATTGGATGGCAATTAAGAGAGTTTTAAGGTACTTAGATGACACTCAAAACTATGTTTTGCATTACAACAAATATCCAGCAGTTCTTGAAGAATATAGTGATGCAAATTGGATTACTAGGTCAACTGAAACGAAATACACGAGTGGATATGTTTTCACTATTGGTGGAGGAGCAATATCTTGGAAATCATCCAAACAAACATGTATAGCTGGCTCTACAATAGAGTCTGAATTCATCGCCTTAAACAAGGCAGGTGAAGAAGTGGAATGGCTCTGGAATTTCTTAGAAGATATTCTGTTTTGGCCCAAACCAATGGCCCCTATATGCATACACTGTGATAGTCAAGTTGCAATAGAAAGGGCTGGAAGTGTTATGTATAACGGGAAGTCTCGTCACATACGATGAAGATATAACTCTGTTAGATAACTACTCTCTAGTGGAATTATCACAATTGACTATATAAAGTCAAAGAATAATGTGTCGAATCCACTTACAAAAGGCCTAACTAGAGAGGGAGTTGAGAGATCATCAACGGGAATGAGACTATAGCCGAGAACAAGTCATCGTGGCGCTAAATCTACCTAGAAGACTGGAGATCCCAAGATCTAGGTTCAAGGAGATCAAACAAAGTCATATATGACGGTTCAACATTGTCAAAATTTATTTTATGATTCATTCTCATGATGAGACAATGTTCAGTAACCAGGATAAAGGCATAAGGGCTTTTTAATGGTTTCTAAGTTTGATACAGGGTATATCAAATAGTGTATCTAA
The DNA here is from genome assembly GCA_029582565.1 of Solanum infundibuliforme. NCBI lineage: Eukaryota > Viridiplantae > Streptophyta > Magnoliopsida > Solanales > Solanaceae > Solanum > Solanum infundibuliforme. Next base: position 8,996 of record JAJOOG010013793.1, read on the forward strand.
GGGATAACACAGTTAGAAACCACCTATGTAAGTGTGAAGTGTAAGCCGCTTCAAGGAGAATCTGGTAAGGCTAGTTCTCTAAGCACTTATTAACCAAGACGTGTCATGGCTGAAACGAACAAAACAATGAGAACCAAAAATAGTTCAAAGGTTGATTGTGTAACTTATGTTGTCTAGGTATACACCAAAGCTCGACGGTTCAAAAATATCAAATCTACCGATTGATCGATTATATCTGATATATGTTCACTACGAAAAGTTTAAAGGAAAATCTACTTATCCAGATGCAATTAACCCTTACTTACGAGACACAAGTTTTTCATGCATATGTTTTAACAATAGACATTCCCCATTCATGTGAGGGATTGTTGGGTTTTAGCAGGGTGTGAATGGAAATAAGAAGAGAAAATGGAAATGTGGGGAAACCAATTTTGGAGAGAAAATGAAAAGTCATTGTAAATTGCAAATGAAAAGTCATTTCTCTCATATTGGTAGAAAAAAGGAAAATTGTTGTCTTTGTATTAGGAAACAATTCTTTTAGTTCTTATAGGGTTAAGAAGAAGGTGCCCCCTAACGGCGTCGCCGTCGTCGCTCGATCGACTTCGGCTTTGAATTTGGATTTGGCAAATGATTTGATTGATAATATTTTTGAACAAAATTTATTTAATCAATCTCATTAATTGATTTCCTTTCTCTTATAAATTAATTCAGGATGTTAGTTAATTAACATAATTAATTTCGCATAACGGGATTTATTTGAAATTCGCGTGTAACGGTAGCGTCGTTCTGAAGGGACATGTTCCTTTCGAAAAGACGTTATTTTTCCCAAAAGACACAACATTCTGGAACGACATGTCTGAACAAAAGCGTTCACACCATTCTCGAACAGACGCGTTCCTTGCTGCAAGTGGCTATAAATAGAGACTCTTTTTCTAGTTTTCAACACTAAAAAGAAATTTCTCTCTGCATACATTTTCTTACATAAACAAATTGTCGATGGTCTGAGTCTGTGTGTGCTCTCGTTACTGTTCTTGCGTTCGCTGAAATTATTGAAGTTTGAGGTACCGCTACTTCTCTAATAGGTTAATCCGTTTTATCTTGGAAGGAATTAATCTACAACATTGGGTACTTGAGGGGATTAAATTTCTTAAGGAAACACAGTGGGTTCTGTGGACTCGAATTATTATTTCTGTCTGTTTCATCTATTTTTCTGTTTCTGTTTTGCTAACCTTAATACAGGAGATAACATACCCTTCGTTATACTTTTGGGCTAAAAATATACCCCTCACGTTATACTTTTGGGCCAAATATACCCTTTATCCATTAAATATGTGGATCCCAACCTTAGAATAAACATGTGAAATATTATGATTAATTTTAAAAACTCAGATCATTTTTATCTAGTTAATACCCAAAATACGTAATTACATAAAGGGTTTGAGATTAATTAGAAGGGACCAAATAATTTATGTCTGTGCCAACAACAAAAATAACACATAGCCCAACCCCAACAAAGCTTCAAATCTCAACAATGGACTAATGTAAAAGTTATTTTCTTCAAATCAGTTTTGATCACTTCAATAGCAATAATTTTCAATACTCGATTGATTTATAACAACTTTCAATCACAAACTTTAAAAGTTCATCGGCCACAAATTCGAAAGGAAAAAATTCAACAACTTTGTTTTCAACTTCTCCACCTAATATGCATCTAATTTTAGCACATCAATTTAAATCAATGGAGTTTCAAGCACCACCTTAATTGAAATTTCAAAAACTTCACCATT
>JAJOOG010013796.1:0-90803 GCA_029582565.1 Solanum infundibuliforme
ATCCGAAGAGTGATAAGCAACCATACCTTATTGATGAATTAACCACGAAAATCCTAGTTGAAACTTTGGAGAGTTGGTCTTCTTCTTGAAGCTCCAATCTTCTTCAATGGAGTTCTTGAGAAGAGAGAGAGAGTAGAGAGAAGGAGGAACTTTAGGTTTAGATCTTTGGGGTTTTGTGTTTGAGTGATAAAAGTGAGGTAAATTGACTTTAAAATCATTATATAAACGTCCCCTAAAGTACCCTAAATACCCCTCACTTAAATGGGTTCTTTAATGAAGTAAATATAGATTTCTGAATTTTTGCATTTTCGTCGCGGAACAAGTCCGCGACGCGGAGCTTTCCCCTGAAGATATTTGGAATTAAATTTTAAGACAGTAGAGTCCGCGACACGACCGTGTTGCGAACTGAAATTTTTCTCCTTGGGGAAGCAAGTGCGCGACGCACCCGCATTCCCTCTATGCACAACTTGCAAGCTGCCTTGGCAACTTGCTTGGCCAAGGTTGGGGTCCTCCTCGGGGCCCCTTAGTGTAGTCCCGGGGAGTCGTCTTCGTACGTTTTAACCCTAGGAACATATATTTACCTATTTTAAACCTTTTCACCAGATTATACCATCATATGACACTCCCAAACCTGCCCAAAACCTAAGGACACACTAGAACACATTCTTCTCTAGTTTTCGGACGTCGTGGTCGTTTCTTAACGTTTAGACTTCTACTCTTCCAAACCAAGTCAATTGCATTACTTAAGGTTTAGAAACATTATTTTAACTATTTTTAAGTCACTATTCATAAGGTGAGGCTCTAACTTAAGTCATAGAATTTCTGGGGTGTTACAATATATTTCGTACATTTTGTACTAACGCATACTCTTGCCTACATTCTTATTAAACGTAGGTTCCGATGAAATCGAGTTCCATTCTTGTGGATAGGTTTCTAGTAGAGCAAAGGAGCTGAAGATTTGGTGAGTCCTCATAGCATCAAGGATATGATCACTTTTCCTTTATGTCATTTTCTTATGTTTTAGACTTTTGTATGGGCTGCGTCCCAAGAGTTATTCAAGTTGTATTAGATGGTTTGAGACAAAGTGTTGAAGACTTCCACTATCTTTTATAAAGACTTCGATTGTAGAGAAAATATTTAAAATTTCTGCATCATTTCTATTTAATTTATGTTATGATATGCTAAGTGGCTTGTGTTAGGCCTTTCGGGGTCAAGTACCCCATCTTACATCTAGGGTGTACCCCTGGGTCATGACAGTTCCCTTGTGCTTTGTGATTTGGATTAGTGGCAATTTGACCCAGTTAGCTCTCAAGTTGTTTGATCGAAACTGAATGTGAAGTCACCATATGGATTAAAGTGGAGAAGTCATTTTTCAAATCCTTCAACACCTTAACGGATCCTTCAACCTTGTTATAGATCCTTACAAGCATGTTTTCCGTCCTGTTTTCTTTTAGACCAGCTGGATCTTTTGGGTGTGGACGATCATGAGGAGGCACATATCTATCTTTTTCCATCTCCCTATCTCTCCAATTTCCAACCCCCATCTCTATCCTTGTTCAAACTTTTGTTCCCAACTTAATGTTGATAATTGTTGGTAGAACCCTCCCCTTTAGTTGATTTCCCAAGTATTGAACCTTTTTATTATATAATGCATCAAATTTGGCATCATCCGGGCACTACCGACTATTTGTTCCAACCGCATTCACTAACTTAGTTCAACCTCCTTTGACATGTTTGGAGAGGAAATCAATTTGGGTAATCATCTCGATCATATTTTCATCCCTTTCATGGTACCTTTTTATTTGTTCTTTACTCAAGCCCACTTATAGAAGAGGTGATTAGTCTTCTTTTGTGCTCCATGCTTGGTTGACCTTAGTCATATCATCTAACAAAAATGCAGCTACATTATACGGTTGTTTCATCAATTGACCATGGACTAATTGATGCATCAAATTTGGCATCATCCTGGCATTGCCGACTATTTGTTCCAACCGCATTCACTAACTTAGTTCAACCTCCTTTGACATGTTTGGAGAGGAAATCAATTTGGGTAATCATCTCAATCATATTTTCATGGTACCTTTTTACTTGTTCTTTACTCAAGCCCACTTGTAGAAGAGGTGATTGGTCTTCTGTTGTGCTCCATTTTTGGTTGACCTTAGTCATATCATCTAACAAAAATGCAGCTACATTATACGGTTGTTTCATCAATTGACCATGGACTAATTGATGAGCCACACTTCTATTGATTGAATCAAGGCGCTAATAAAAGTATTGCAGTAGCAAATTGTCTGGAACGCTATGCGTTGAACATTGCAAGAGTAAATTCTTGAACCTCAACCATGTTTCATGCAAAGGCTGACCTCCAATACTTTTGAAATTCTTGATTTGGAGACAAAGTTTGACCATTTTTTGGGTTGAAAGAATCATTCCAAGAACGCTTCACTTAGCTCATCCAACGAAGTAATAGAATCATCTGACAACTTTGCCAACCATCTTGTAGTTTCTCCCTTTATAGAGAACGGAAAGAGTCTCAACCTTGGTAGAAATACTTCAACATAAAAGGTCTACACACCTCTTTGAAGTTCCTAAGGTGCACGTAGGGATCCTCATGAGCTAGATACCTGAAAATTCCTTTCAGGTGAATTAATTGGATCATAGTTCTGATGATGTGAAACACCATCCTCCCGGTTGTAGGAGGTATTCAGATTGCTCACGTGATTTGAATGAAATTATTGGGCATGTCATTCAAGTCACCCATATTAACATTTTGACCATAGTAACTAGCATTGTCACTCCCATGGTCACTCATCTTGTCAAGATACAAATCAGCTAACAATAGCACAAAACAACAATTCTACTACAAAAAACCAAATTAAAATCATATTTCTCAATTGGAAATAGAAACTGAACGATTATAGTTCTAAAATCAATTGAGGCATAACAACAATGTAACCAATCCATGCCTAGAATGATATCTAAATCTATCATTTCTAACTCTACAAGGTCTGCTGAGGTGACTTTTTGGGAAACTGTGACAGGGCAATTTCTATATTCTCGTCAAGCGATAACTGCATCACCTACTAGAGTAGAGACTGAGAAGGGTTCTGAAAGAGTTTCTGGACTGACACCAAAGTTTACTATTATATAGGGAGTTACAAAAGAAAGTGTAACCCATGGATCTAACAATGTATATAAATCTAAATGAATGACTCTCAACTTACCGGTGACCACATTTGGAGAACCTTCTTGGTCCTTGTGAGCCTGAAAAGCATACAACATGTTCTGGCGCTAACCACAACTTGTACAAGACAAATCACCTTGCTAAGTTAGGCGACAGGATGGTGCTTTTGGAGCTGAAGACTGAGCCCTATTGTTGTTACCTCCTTTTCTCTTCCTGGCAGAAGGTCAATCCTTAATCCAATAGCAAGACTGACCAGACCTAAAGAGCCCTTCCCTAACTACAAGACACTCACCAGGATGGTTTTTACGACACTTTGGATGAGTTGGGAAACTCTTCTTACCTAAAGTACTCCCTTGAGACTTAGAACTTGATGCGCTACCCTTCTTATTATGTCAAAAATTGGGAATGGAGTACTAGTTGATGAATGGTTGGGGTTTTAGACCTCTATTTAAACTATGAGCGATTTCCACCACTCGATCTCTACTGAGAGTATTCATAATTCCCTGTTCTACCTTTTTTGGGTCCTTAGCCATTTCCCTAAGCTTTTCTCCCTCAATCTGTTGAGCATGAGTCAATAGTCTAGAGATATCCATATTCCCTAGCAGTATAGCATTCTAGCACTCGGTCTTCTCACCAGATAGGACACCCCAAACAAGAACTAACTCATTTGTGCCCTTGGATTTGCAATCATGCATGGAGGGTACCTGGAAGGCTGGGTCAACTTCAACCTGTACTCTTGGACCGACATTGAACCCTGCTTCAGGTTCATAAACTCTTGTGCCTTGGCTTCTCTCAACTCCCTTGGGAAGAACCTGTCCAGAAAAGCTCCAGTAAAACAATTCCAAGTCACAAGAGCTACATCTGCACCACTATTGTCTTTCCATTGAGTGAACAAGATATGAGCCACATCCTTAAGTTGGTAGGATGTCAACTACACCCTGTCATTTCCATTCACCTGCATCACCTCTAGGATATTTTTGATATCATCAATGAAGTTTTGTGGGTCCTCACCAACCTTCGCCCCTAGAAATTCTAGCGGATTCATACGAACAAAGTCTCGAACCCTTGCTGCAGCTAATCCACTATTAGTGTTTGCAGGAACTGTGGCATGTTGATTGTTTGGATTGGTTACACTCTGAGCCAAGTGATGGATCGCATTCAAAAATTCTGCATTCGTAACCTCATGGTTCAAGACTGGAGGAATTGTGTTAGCATAGTGTGTGTTGGCATTCCATACGTTAGGCCTAAAAGGAAGCATCATTTGAAACGTATAACGATGGATTATAAGATAGAAATTGAATCATAACTCACGCATGATAAGAATAGCAAATAAAGTAAAGTTTTTTTAAAACAATTCGTAGCCTCCCCCTCATAGGTTTGGCGCACTTCAACCTCATGAAAGTTACTCCACTTAGTGCGACTTTAAGACACCCTAGTACTCTTGAACCTAATGCTTTGATACCAAGTTTTTCACTCCCCGAGGCTACCCCCTTGATGTAACACGGAACCTAGGATCACGAATGACCCCAAGCTAACCCTAAGTCTGGCATATCATGAAAATACTGAATATATCTAAGTAAACGTGAACTAAGCGGAAACTAAATCAATAAATATCTTAAGAGGAACAAGTCCAACTAGTCTGAATAATCATAATAAGACATAATATGAGTTTAGTGGTAAGTGAAAAGACCACTTAACAACTCAAGTTGAATCTACTAATATGTTTGAAAGCCTCTAACTAAGTTGAGTTGTTAGGACATGCCCCAAGCTAACTCTAACAAAAACTAAAAACTGAATATAAAGATTAAAATGGAAAGCATGTCTATTGTCCTCGAAGTATGAGGACTCACAACTAAAACTGCTTAAGTCGGATCAAGAATCGATCTAAGCGTGATTTGGGTGCTGAGTGCCTGAACCTACATCATGAAACGATGTATCGCAAAAGTATGCATTTGTACTTTTAATGTACTAAGCATGCGGGATATAGATATGCTAAGCTGAACAAAGTATATAAGCTAAACAATGCATAACTGAGCAATGACATAATCTGAACAAGGATATAGATATGTACTAAAGTATAGCTTAAAGTTGAACTGGATGCAATGACCAAGTACTAATCATGAAGATAACATGTTGAACTATATACTGAAATAACTCTTGAAAACCTGGTCAATGCACTAAGAGTCTGAGTGTTGAAGCTACTATTAACCGACATAAACCACGTGAGCTAAACATGGAGTCCAATTATTATGCCCTATCGAGAGGACCCAACATACCTTGTCGAGGGTATAAAGGCATGATTGTGGCATGATCACTAATATTGATACCCAACAGATAGGACTTATAATCCTACGCGGGCATGTAGTTCTAGGACTATGAGGGTACGCTGATCCCTAGTCCAACTCGATGCTATGTTTACTCCCATCTGAATACATATGAAGCTAAAATGCACTAAATAATGAATATCTCAAAATGTTGACATGCTAACTAAGAATCCAATAATTATATACTGAGAATGTGACATTCAAAATATGGAGCATCATTTCTATTTAACTGACCTAGCAAGTATAGTATATGAACTAAGAAAATTTACAGAAACAAGGAAATAAGCAATATTTTCAAGAAAACATGTTATTTAGATTACGGATACTATAGCAATTGCAATCATAAAAATTCTTTAAGATTTTAGAAACCCTAGGTCTAAACAAGCTATGAAGAATCAAGGAACTGACTAAATTCTAGGGACCAAGTGGATGAAAGGAATCCACTAGTGAAATCCCACGTACCTAGTGATGAAATCTATAGAGAAATCTTTTGTATTTCGGGGCAAAACTTTGAAGAACAATATTGCTTGTTCTTGAAAGAAACTTGCGCCACTTTCTCCTCTTTTCGTTCTACCTTGGATGATTTTTTGAGAAATAGGTTTCTGGGTATGTCTGACTATATTATTAGGCTTAGACTGAGTAAAAGGACGTAGTTTAGGCATCAAACAACATAGTTTAGGTTCCCAAAGCATAGGGGAAAAGACCAAAATAATCCTTACTTAAAAGTTGACAAAGGCCATTAAAAGTGGGACTGACGGACCATTATTTGGACTACCAGCCGTCACCTGGGTAGTGGTTCATGATCTACCCGACATGGCTTCACTAAAATGAGCATATAATTTTACTCTGAGCTTGGAATTTAACAAAGTCAGTGGCATTGGAAAGAGGATTCAATTATCTTTAAATTGACAAGTGATGGGCCACCTAATTCATTTTATGCTAAAATATATGAACATTTAAAAATGACCCTTTTAAACTAATTTCCTACCCTCACTGTAACACCCAGGAAATTAGTATGCTAAAGCTAGAGCTAAACGTAAAGGTTAACATCAAGGAAGAAGGGTTAAACCCTAGGAAGAAGGGCAAGGGCCAAGGCAAGGGAGGGCAAGGTTGCCAAAACTTTTCCAGGGCACTCCCCACACTTCCACGAGGGACTTCACGATGGTGGACACCACGGACCGTAGTTCCACCCGTGGTGGTGAGGCAGTGAGCCCCCAAAATCTGCCCCAAGTTGGCTTCCCTTCAGTAGCCAGTTCACAACTCGTGGTGAAGACCACGGCCCGTGGGAAGGCTCGTGGGGTTGCCATCACTTGGTGGGTATCATGGTGAGGTAGTTTAGCTACTGGTTAAGGGACCATGGGCACCTTCATGGGTCGTGGTGCTCTTGACGACTCGTGAAGGTGGGCGTAGTCCCTGGGAACCCCACTTTAAGTGGGGGTTATTTTGGGAAATTTCTTTTTAGATGGATATTAAGTGAGGTCGTTTTGCCTTAATTTTATACACCTATATAATTCCTTTTAAGTCAAAATAGACTCATTCACCCCATTATTTCCCAAAACCAAAATCAAAATACTAAAGAGTTCAACTTCTACAAATATTCTCTCTCTAGAACTTCAAGGATGAAGAAGAAGAAGAAGTTGGAGATAGGGGGTTCAAGAAGCTAGGGTTTCTACTCAAATTCCTTGGATTTCTTTACTAATGTATGGTATCTCTTCATCCATTGATATAATTCATCCATGGAGTCCCTCCAAACTCAATTTCTAAACCAGTGATTTCCCTAAAAGTTAAGGTTTGACTTCAATCTCCTGGTTCCTTTCAAAAACGTTTTTAATGATTAATTTACGATGGATTATGATTGAATTGATGATTCATTGTTGATTTATGATGAAATCCTCCAAGAAACCATGAAACCCCCATATTCCTCAATTATGCACTTGTGATGTGGGTTTGTTGATTATAGAAGAATGCTATGATATTACGTAAGTAGTGATTGGGTTACTTGAAATTATGATTATATCCATGGCTAGTGTAGTAATTCTAGATGTGTTGATGCAACATCATATATGTTCCTTGAAGGGAAAACTATGTGAATTAGGTATGATTATGAGAATGATGAATATGCTTAAAGAACACTTTGAGAGTAAAGTGATTATGATTATGATAATGTTGTTGTGTTGGTTGAAAGGCTATTCTCATGAACACATAATGAACATGATGTGAAAGGTTTTCTCACAATATGATAATTCTAAGGTGGAAAGGTTATTCTCACCTATTGAATTTGTGAGCTATCTCATAAATTATGTTGGATTGAGTGTTAAGACATTCTTACATAAATGTGAACTCAAGTCAAGACTTAATATGCACTTAATGGGAATTTTCTTAGCACCGACTTGATATTGAATATGAGATGAAAGCTTTTACGTCAGTTGAGTCCGTCTTTCCAAATGGGTTCGTTCTAGGTCAGTTGAGTTTAGGCTCCCAAAACATGCATCTCATGAGATTGAAACTCTCTACCACAGTCGAGTCCCGATTTCTAGTAGCAATCTCCTTATCACATAAATATGTTCCCACATAGGTCTTTAGCTAGTGGATCCACCTAAAAGCTAACAAACCATGGTCTTACCTTAGGCAAGTAGGACAACCCTTTTTAGTGTGGATAACACCAGATTCCATGTTAAGCTCACATGGTCTATGTCGCTTAAGGCTTCTTCCCACTACGAAGAAATATGAACAAGAACATGAATTATGAATTATGGTTACTCAAGAAGCTTTACTTAGCTGTTACACCCCGGAAAAATGTTAGGATGAACTAAAGCCTCATGATGTGGGTTAGAGTAACCTTAAAGCAACGACTAGGACATCTTAGAGCTTAAATGGTTAAGGAAGGAGTCTAGGGTGAAGTATAGGACCCTAAACTACCTAAGAAAAATCAAGGGAAAACAATAGCTATCTTAAGTCCATTCGGCGATGGACAGTAGCTTTTCCCATGAGCCTTGGCAATGTGCCAAAGAACTCTTCTTGCCTAGTGCACAGCCACCCCTCAAGTCCAAGTTGATGGAACAAAGTGCGGAATGGGTAGAGGATCGCCCAATAGGTTGGCAATTCACCCATGGTCCCTCCTCATCGCCTAGTGAGCTACCCATTTAGGGAGCTCACTATAACTTTGGGTGGAACCAAGGTGCATTAGGCGTGTCACCTAAGTTCCTTGGCGAGCCAAGGTGAGCCAAAGGGTGGACTGCAATGTGAAAGAGGTAAGGTTGGGAGTTTAATAAAGGGTCCTTTAGTAAGTCTTTCCTAAACATAAACCAATACTTTCTACTCCTTTCCTACTAAATATAAATACTTTTTAGAGTCAAATTCTCCCTTTCTAATCACTCTTGAAAAAAATAAAAGAAGACCCAAATCCTTGCAATAATTCTCTCTCTAGAAGTTCCTCTATTTAAAAACCCCACGAACTTGAAGATTAGGGCTCAAGCTCCAAGGCTATCACTCCAATTCGTGGGCAAGGATTTAATTAAGGTATGGGGACCTTCATTCATGGAATTTCTTTCTCTATGAAGCCCTTCAAACTTTAACTTCGAAATTTGGTATATTGTTCAAAAACTAGGGTTTCTATTCTAACCATGGGTTCTTCTTAAAAATGATTTCATCTTTTAACTTCATTATATTATGGATGAATTGATGATGATGAATGGTGATTTTCATTGTAAAACTCCCCTTGAACCCATGTATAGCCCAGGACCCCAATTTCAAGTATTGTGATGGGTGTATTGATGCAAGATGATTTACTATGAATTGCTCCTATATGAATTTAGTTATTGAATCTTGTTCTTTTCATGCCAATTGTAGTATCTCTGGGTGTAATTATGAAACATGACTCATGAATCTTGAAAGGGGGCATATTGATAGGGTTTGTGCATATGAATGAAAGTTGTGTATAAACTATTGATTCATTTAGAAAGTAATCTCCTATGACTAATGTGTAAAGTTGGTATTGTTGAAAGGCAGTTCTTCCCAGACCCTTACACTTGAGATTATATGTATTGTCTAGTATGATGATATTGTTGTTGTTGGGTTGTTTCAAGGACAATTACACACATGCACACTTCATGCATAAGACATGATTATGATGTAAGAAAATGGTGTTAATTGAAAGTATAGTTCTCATATGCACCTTTACACATTGTTATGCATGAATATTACATAAACCATGGTGATCCTATTGTGTTGATGGAAAGTCCATTCTCATGAGAACAAATGATCTTGCTGTGAAAGTTATTCTCACATACTAATTATTATTCTAGATGTTTAAAGTACATTCTCACTTTAATGAATCAATGAGGTATTTTAGGTATTTTATGAATAGTATTGAAAGAAGGATAAAGTATTCCTTCACACATGTTAATACAATTCAAAGACTAATGACGTATACCGAATGTATATGGACAATGAGGAAAAGGCCCTCCTGCCAATGCAATGTCGAGGGTCATCCACAAGGGAACTCATGAGATGGAAGCCCCTCCGCCAATGCAATAGGGCGGGTTTCTAGAAGCAATCTCCCTATCCTAGACATATGTGCCAACATAGGACCTTATCTAGTGGATCCACCTTATAGCTAGACATTTTAGTTCTACCTTAGGCAAGTAGAACACCTTTCTCGGTGTGGAGTTACACGACACCGGATTCCATGTAGCTCACATGGTCTATGTCGGTTGAGGCTACTTTTCCCTAATAATGAAGTTAATGAATGAGACACGGAACATGTTATAACTTCTTGGTAAATTTGCTTAGTAGGAGTCGGGGTATGGGACTTCACTCCCTCATTGCACAAGTGGGTTTAGTAAGGTGTTGTAGGGTGGTTCCTTTAGTTTATGTTGAGATTCAATGTATGCATGCATATTGAATGGTTAGTTGATGTTAATGAATTTCCTTATGTTCAAAGTATTATGCATGACTAATTCCTTATTTGTGACCAATGATATTAATGAGGTTTGAAGATGTTGTACATGGCCAAGGTAACTTCAAAGGGCTATTTAGTAAGGTTGGTATTATGGTATGCCAACCGTACATTACACAAATGGTTCTTAGGGGTTGCGAAGGGGTTGATATTATCTTATAATGGTTATGAATGTGATTGTGGCTTGTGTTGTACATTGGATATACATGTTTGTTTCTAAACTCAACAAATGCATTCTTTTCACTAAAATGTCCATTTTATCATGTTTAAGGATTTTACGAATGTTTCCATACTTAGTACATACTATGTGCTAACCTCTTTTCTCCCTTCTACTAAATGAGTGTAGGTTTTGACTAGGCGATTACACTCTTGTTCAAAGAAGACTTGGATTGCTATCTTCAAGTAATTGGTGAGTCCTCAAGTTCAAGGATGGGATCTCTTATTTTCCTAGTCATGTCGTATTTCGTATATTGAGACTTCTATTGATGTATAAGTGCTAAGTCCCAAAACTTGTGTTCTTTGGTTTAAATGGTGTAAGAGACAAAACTCTAGATTCCTATGATTTTAGTATATGAAATATGACGTTGAACTTCGATTGTAAAAGTTTTAAATTTTCCACATTACTTCTATGTCTTATGTCATGATGATGCTATATGGCTTGTATGAGAACCCTTCGGGGTCAAGTACGCCATGTTACGACTTGGGGGTGCTCTCGGGTCATGACAAATGTGGTATCAGAGCATAAGTTTTTGGGAATAATATTTAGGTTGATGTCTCATACACCGCATCTAGTAGAGTCTTGTTCATAAATGTGAAGCGCGCCACCCTTATGAATGAGAGGCTATAAGATGTTTAAGAACTCTCACTTTCTTCATTTCTCTTTAGTCGTGCTTAGAGTTTCTACTCTATTTGGTCCTTTCTCCTAATCCTTTTCTTGTGCATATAGGATATGAATACAAGAAGTGGTAATGCAAGGAAGGCACAAGAGGGAAATGTGAATGAGGAGGTTCCCCCTCAAGCTTCTCAAGGCCATCAAGCTCCTAATGATGAAGGGGTCATAACTAATGTTGAGATAAGGGCGGCTTTCCAAACTTTGACGCAACTCATTACGGTTCAAGCTCAAACCATTATCACTCAAGCTCAATCTATGGCGGCTCAAGCCAACCAAGAGGTTAGGCCCCGGGTGGAGCCCAGTGTGAGTAATATGGCCTAAAAGTTGAGAATTTCACAAGGAGGAATCCTTCTATCTTCTTGGGTTCTAAAGTGAATGAAGATTCACAAGAGTTTTTGGAGGAGGTTTACAAAATTGTGGATGCTATGGGAGTGACTTCTATTGAGAAAGCCAAACTAGCGGGATATCAATTGAAAGACGTGGCCCAAGTATGGTTTACTCAATGGAAGGATAATAGGGCTATAAGAGTAGGTCCCATAACTTGGGATGTATTCAAGAAGGTGTTCCTTGATAGGTTCTTTCCCCATGAGAAGAGGGAAGCCGAGGTTGAGGAATTCATCAATCTCCATCAAGGAGGGATGAGTGTCCAAAAATACTCATTGAAATTCATGATCCTAGAGATGAAATATGTTGTTTTGTGACAGGGGTGTTTGAGGCAATTGAGGAGGAATGTCGTGCGGCTATGCTTCATGACAATATGGACATTTCGTGTCTAATGGTCTATGCTCAACAAGTTGAGGACACAAGGCTTCGGAAGAAGACTAGAGAGGTAAAAAAAGGCTAGAGTTGAGGATGAAAACTCTTCAAAGGGTAAGTTCGAGGGTCAAAGTGGACCAACGTTTAAGAAGAGGTTCTCTAATCAAAGTTCCCCTAATTCTCCCAAGACCAACAAAGATAAGGTGTCTAACCTTGAGCCTCAAGAGGCATCAAATGTGGATCTCCCATGGAGAGACCTACATGTGCCAAGTGTGGTAAGAAACATGAAGGGAAATGTCTTGCCGGTAGGGGTGTGTGTATCATTTGTGGATGTTGAATCAAAAGTCCCTTCTTTTGAGTCGATCCCCATAGTGAGGGAGTTTACGGAAGTCTTTCCCAATGATTTGCCCGAAATTCCTCTCGAAAGGGAAATAGACTTTGGCATTGATATTTTGCCGGATACTCAACCCATATCTATCCCTCCCTATAGAATGGCTCCGGCAGAATTGAGAAAGTTGAAGGAACAACTCAAGGACTTGTTAGACAAGGGTTTCATTCAACCAAGCATATCTCCATAGGGTGCTCCGGTACTGTTTGTGAAGGAGAAGGATGGATCCCTTAGAATGTGTATTGATTATTGTCAATTGAACAAGGTTACTATAAAGAATAAGTATCCACTTTCTAGGATTGACGACTTGTTTGATCAACTTCAAGGGACTACCTTTTTCTCCAAAATACATCTTCGTTCGGGTTATCATCAACTAAGGGTAAGAGGATGTGATATTCCTAAAACGGCCTTTAGGACCCGGTATGGTCACTTTGAATTTGTGGTTATGTCTTTTGGGTTGACTAATGCCCCGGCGACATTCATAGATTTAATGAATAGGGTTTTTAGGCACTATCTTGACATGTTTGTGATAGTGTTTATTGACGACATCTTGATCTACTCCAAAAGTGAAGGAGAGCATATGGATAAATTGAGGATCGTATTGCATTTAAAGACCACCAATTGTATGCTAAGTTTAGTAAATGTGAGTTTTGTCTTAAGTCAGTTGCTTTCCTCGGTCACATTGTATCGGGTATGGGTATTGAGGTAGATCCAAAGAAGACGGAGGTGATCAAAGGTTGGCCTAGACCTCTAACTCCTATCGATATTAGGAGCTTTTTGGGATTAGTCGGCTACTATAGGAGGTTTGTCGAGGGTTTCTCCTCTATCGCATCTCCATTGATGGCCTTAACTCAAAAGAAAGTGAGGTTTGTGTGGTCGGAGGCTTGTGAGAAGAGCTTCGAAGAATTGAAGGATAGACTTACCTCCGCTCCGGTGTTGACATTACCGGAGGGTAATGATGGATTTGTTGTGTATTGTGATGCTTCCCGAGTAGGTTTGGGGTGTGTCCTCATGCAACATGGGAAAGTAATCGCCTATGCTTCAAGGCAACTCAAGGTACATGAAACGAATTATTCGACTCGTGCTCTCGAATTAGCAGCAGTGGTGTTTGCTTTGGAAATTTGTAGGCACTATCTTTACGATGTCCATGTGGATGTGTTCACCGACCACAAGAGTCTTCAATATGTGTTTAGCCAAAAAGAGTTGAATCTATGACAAAGAAGGTGGTTAGAGTTGTTGAAGGACATGAATTTCCTTTACCACCCCGAAAAAGCCAGTGCAGTTGCGGATGCCCTAAGTAGATTGTCTATGGGTAGTGTGGCTCATGTCGAAGATGAGAAGAAGGAATTGGTTCGTGATGTGCATAGGTTGGCCTGGTTAGGTGTCCAAGTAGTGGATTCCACCAAGGGTGGGTTCATTGTCCAACATAGTTCTGAATCGTCCTTAGTGGTTGATGTAAAGTCTAAGCAACACATTGATCCTATTTTGATGGAATTGAAAGAATCGTTTCTCAACAAGTCCGTTGAGGCTTTCTTCCAAGGGGGAGATGGGGTGCTTAGGTACCAAGGTCGGCTGTTTCGGATGTTGGTGGCTTGAGAGAGCAAAATTTGGATGAGGCCCATAGTTCACGATATTCTATTCATCCGGGTGCCACCAAGATGTACCGTGATATACGGGAAGTCTATTGGTGGAATGGTATGAAGAAGGACATAGCGGAATTTCTGGCCAAATGTCTAAATTGTCAACAAGTTAAGGCCGAACACCTAAAGCCCGGAGGCTTGTCCCAAGACATAAATATTCCCACTTGGAAGTGGGAGGATGTCAACATGGACTTTGTTGTGGGTTTGCCTCGTACACGAATGCAACATAATTCTATTTGGGTCATTGTAGATAGGATGACCAAATCAGCCCATTTCTTTCCTATTAAGACTTCTTTTACGGCGGAAGACTATGCCAATTTGTACATCAAGGAAATAGCGAGGTTGCATGCAGTTCCTTTATCGATTATTTCGGATCGGGGTACTCAATTTAGTTCACATATTTGGAAGGCTTTCCAACAAGGGCTTGGTACTAATGTTAAGCTTAGTACCGCTTTTCACTCTCAAACGGATGGTCAAGCGGAACCCACCATTCAAACTTTAGAGGACATGTTGAGGGCATGTGTTATAGATTTCAAGGGTAATTGGAATGACCATCTACCGTTGATAGAATTTTCCTACAATAATAGTTACCACTCAAGTATTGCCATGGAATCGTTTGAAACATTGTATGGTAGATGATGTAGATCTCCGGTTGGATGGTTTGAAGTAGGTGAAGTTTCCCTACTTGGTCCCGAGATAGTCCATGAGGCCATTGAAAAAGTTTGCCTTATTCGAGAGAGGTTAAAAATGGCCCAAAGTCGGCAAAAATCTTATGCTGACGTTAGAAGAAGGGATCTAGAATTCAAAGTTGGTGATTTTGTCTATTTGAAAATCTCACCCATGAAGGGTGCGATGAGGTTTGGCGAAAAGGGGAAACTTAGTCCCCGGTTTGTGGGTCCCTACCAGGTCTTGAAACGAGTTGGTAAAGTTTCTTATGAGCTCGACTTGCCAAGTGAGTTGGCCCCGTTTCACCCGGTGTTTCATGTATCCATGCTTAAAAATTGCATTGGTGATCCGGTATCCATTCTACCTCTAGAAGGCTTAGGAGTTGATGACAACCTTACTTATGAAGAAGTTCTGGTCGAAATTTTAGACCGGCAAGTGAGGAGGTTGTGAAATAAAGAAGGTGCATAGGTTAAGGTTCTATGGAGGAATAAATTAGTTAAGGGGGCTACATGGGAGGCCGAGACCGATATGAAGTCCCACTATCCTCATCTTTTTCCTTCTACGATCCTACCTAAACCTGAGGTAAGTAATTCCTCTTGAATTCTTAGTGCGTTGGGAGTCATGTGCATTTTGTGAGTTTTCATGATTTCCCTATGTTGTGCATGTTCTTGTGACAATTCATGATTAGCATATATTGAGTTTTCATGGATTACATATATTCCCCATGTTGATTGCATTTTTATATGATGAGTGCAATTGTTGGTTTCATAATGGTGAAATGATGAACATGTTTAGTTATGTGATGAATGACTTGTTGGCTCTATATTGATGTGTTAAGCTTACTTGAGTTGGAGAAGTTAGTTCCTCCTATATGTATATGAGAATTCATGAGTTTCCATGCATATTGAGTTAGTAAATGCACTTCCTACTTTCTTGAAATGCATTGACCATGTATTATAATGGAGATGATGTTTTCCTCCTATGAATCTTGCATTTTGTTGTTGCATACTCGTTGGGCTGCTAGTCTTGAGTCTCCACTTCCGTAAGGTGTCCAGATTTACATTCAAGGATGAATGTCCCCAAGGGGGATATAATTTTACACCCCGGAAAAATGTTAGGATGAACTAGAGACTCATGATGTGGGTTAGAGTAACCTTAAGGCAACGACTAGGCTGTCTTAGAGCTTAAATGGTTAAGGAAGGAGTCTAGGGTGAAGTATAAGACCCTAAACTACCTAAGAAAAATCAAGGGAAAACAATAGCTACCTTAAGTCCATTCGGTGATGGGCAGTAGCTTCGCCTATGAGCCTTGGCGATGCTCAAAAAGACTCTTCTCGCCTAATAGACAGCCACCCCTCATGCCCAACTTGCTAGAACAAAGGGCGGAATGAGTGGAGGATCACCCAATGGGTTGGCGATTTGCCCATGGTCCCTCTCAATCGCCTAGTGAGCTGCCCATTTAGGGAGCTCACTGTAACTTTGGGCGGAACCAAGGTGCATTAGGCGTGTCGCCTAAGTGTTTTGGCGAGCCAAGGTGTGCCAAAGGGTGGACTGCAGCGTGAAAGAGGTAAGGTTGGGAGTTTAATGAAGGGTCCTTTAGTAAGTCTTTCCTAAACTTAAACCAATACTTTCTACTCTTTTCCTACTAAATATAAATACTTTTTAGAGTCAAATTCTCCCTTTCTAATCATTCTTGAAAGAAATAAAAGAAGACCCAAATCCTTCCAATAATTCTCTCTCTAGAAGTTCCTCCATTTAAAAACCCCAAGAACTTCAAGATTAGGTCTCAAGCTCCAAGGTTTTCACTCCAATTCGTTGGAAAGGCTTTGATTATGGTATGGGGACCTTCATTCATTGAATTTCTTTCTACATGAAGCCCTTCAAACTCTAACTTCGAAATTTTGTATATTGTTCAAAAGCTAGGGTTTCTATTCTAAAAATGGGTTTTTCTTAAAAACGATTTCATCTTGTTAACTTCATTATAATATGGATGAATTGATGAGAAATGGTGATTTTCATTGTAAAACTCCCCTTGAACCCATGTATACCCCATGACCCCAATTTCAAGTATTGTGATGGCTGTATTGATGCAAGATGATTTACTATGAATTGCTCCTATAAGAATTTAATTATTGAATCTTGTTCTATTCATGCATATTGTAGTGTGTCTGGGTGTAATTGTGAAACATGACTCATAAATCTTGAAAGGGGGCATATTGATAGGGTTGTGCATATGAATGAAAGATGTGTATAAACTATTGATTCATTTAGAAAGTAATCTCCTATGACTAATGTGTAAAGTTGGTATTGTTGAAAGGTAGTTCTTCCCTGACCTTTACACTTGAGATTATATGTACTGTCTCATATGATGATATTGTTGTTGTTGGGTTGTTGCAAGGAGAATTACACACACATGCATACTTCATGCTTAAGACATGATTATAATGTAAGCAAATGGTGTTAATTGAAAGTATAGTTCTCATATGCACATTTACACATTGTTATGCATGAATTGTACATAAACCATGGTGATCCTATTGTGTTGATTGAACGTCCATTCTCATGAGAATACATCATCTTGTTGTGAAAGTTATTCTCACATACTAATTATGATTCTAGAAGTTGAAAGTACATTCTCACTTTAATGAATCAATGAGCTATTTTATGAATTGTATCTAACGAAGGATAAAGTATTCCTTCACACATGTAAATACAATTCAAAGACTAATGACGAATAATTTGGGAAATATTGCTTAGCACCGAATGGATATGGACAATGAGGTGAAGGGTTTCTCGCCAATGCAATGTAGAGGGTCATCCACAAGGGAACTCGTGAGATGGAAGCCCCTCCGCCAATGCAATAGGGCGGGTTTCTAGAAGAAATCTCCCTATCCTACAAATATGTGCCAACATAGGACCTTAGCTAGTGGATCCACCTTATAGCTGGACATTTTAGTTCTACCTTAGGCAAGTAGAACACCTTTCTCGGTGTGGGGTTACACGACACCGGATTCCATGTATCTCACATGGTCTATGTCGGTTGAGGCTACTTTTCCCTAATAATGAAGATAATGAATGAGACACGGAACATGCTATAACTTCTTGGTAAATTTGCTTAGTAGGAGTGGGGGTATGGGACTTCACTCCCACATTGCACAAGTGGGTTTAGTAAGGTGTTGTAGGGTGGTTCCTTTACTTTATTTTGAGATTCAATGTATGCATGTATATTGAATGGTTAGTTGATGTTAATGACTTTCCTTATGTTCAAAGTATTATGCATGACTAATTCCTTATTTGTTACTAATGATATTAATGAGGTCTGAAGATGTTGTACATGGCCAAGGTAACTTCAAAGTGGTATTTAGTAATGTTGGTATTATGGGATGCGAACCGTACATTGCACAAATGGTTCTTAGGGGTTGCTAAAAGGTTGATATTATCTTATAATGGTTATGAATGTGCTTGTAGCTTATGTTGTACATTGGATATACATGTTGGTTTCTAAACTCAATAAATGCTTTCTTTTCACTAAAATTTCCGTTTTATCATGTCTAGGGAGTTTATTCATGTTTCCATACTTAGTACATAGTATGTGCTAACCCATTTTATCCCTTCTACTAAATGACTGTAGGTTCCGGCTAGGCGATTATGCTCTCGTTTGAAGAAGACTTGGATTGCTATCTCCAAGTAGTTGGTGAGTCCTCAAGTTCGAGGACGGGATCTCTTATTTTCTTAGTGTTGTCGTATTTCGTATATTGAGACTTCTATTGATGTATAAGGGCTAAGTCCCAAAACTTGTATTCTTTGGTTTAGATGGTGTAAAAGACAAAAGTCTAGATTCCTATGATTTTCATATATGAAATATGAAGTTGAACTTCGATAGTAAAAGTTTTTAATTTTCCGCATTATTTCTATGTCTTATGTCATGATGATTCTATGTGGCTTGTTTGAGACCCCTTCGGGGTCAAGTACGCCATGTTATGACTTGTGGGTGCTCTCGGGTCGTGATATTAGCATGGGTGGGATTATGGGATCTTATTCATGCATTTCACAAGTATGCTTTGAGGGTATTTATGGTATGTTTCCACAATGTTATGGTGTTCTACATGTTAATTATGCTTATGACTTATGCTTTTACACTAATGTTCATGATGATTCTTAAACTTGGTAAAGTGCATGCTTTTCAACTGAACTGTCCTTTTTAGCATGCTTTCACGATTTTATGTATGGCTATCATACTTAGTGCATTTTTGTAATAAACGATGTTTTCCAACATTTTCCAGAAGTGTAGAGTCCGATGTTTTAGGTGCTCTTCTTTTGGTTCAAGCTTGGATTCAACTATTCTCCTTGCTTGTGGTGAGTCCTCATGGTTCATGGATGGATGATATCTTTGTAGTTCTTTTTTTCTTCTATTTGACTTTCGGATTATCTTGTAAGGGTTGTGACCCTATTTGATTTATGTTTTGTAATAGATGGTTAATTGAGACAAGTCTAGACTTTCGCTTTCCTTTATAAAAGAGTTTTGGACTTGAAATGTGTTTTACTCTTTATTGTTCTAATCCTTTTTGTTATGATATGCTAAGTGGCTTACATGGGGCCTTTCGGGGTTCTATGTGCCATGTTACGTCTAGGGGGTACCCCTGGGTCGTTACAAACTTGGTATTAGAGCACTAGGTTTAGAATGATTCTAGGATGACGTCTCATAAGCCACGTCCAGTAGCGTCTTTTTCATAAGTGTGAAGCGCGTCACAGTTATGAATGAGAGGCTATAAGATGTTTTGATAGAGTTTAACTCTCTTAGTCTTCCTTCTAATCCTTCTCGTGTGTCTTTGAGATATGAACACACGGAGGGATAATGCTAGGAGAATGGAAGAGGAGAATGTGAATCAAAGAGCTCCTCCTCAAGTTAATCAAGCTCCGGTTGATCCCCTAGTCGAGAATGTGACCCATGCAGAGTTTAGGTCTACTATCCAATTGTTGGCTCAAGTTGTGAAGACTCAAGCCAATAGAAAAGTTGTAGCTCTGGTGAATGCTAATTCGGCCCCTTCAAAGTCTAGGGATTTTGCTAGAATGAACCCTCCTGAGTTTCATGGCTCCAAAGTGTGAGAGGACCCTCAAGAATTTGTGCAAGAGGTTTATAAGATACTTGACATAATGGGGGCGACTTTGGTAGAGAAAGCGGAGTTTGCCGCTTACCAATTAAAGAGTGTTGCTCAAGCTTGGTATACTCAATGGAAGAACATATGCCAGTATGAGTGAGCCCGGTTGAATGGGTAACGTTCAAATTGGCTTTTCTTGATAGATGTTTTACCCAAGAGTCGAAGGAAGCTAGGGTGGAGGAATTCATTAACCTTCGTCAAGGAGGTATGAGTGTGGAAGAGTATTCCCTACAATTCACTCAATTGTCCAAGTATGCTTCGACTATGGTGGCAAATTTGAGGGATGAAATGAGTAGGTTTTTGACGGGTGTGTCTGACTTGGTTAAAGAAGAATGTCGTACGGCAGTGCTCCACCATGACATGGATATCTCAAGGTTTATGGTGTAAGCTCGACAAATTGAGGAGTCAAAACTCAAGAAAAAGAATAGAGAGGTGAAAAGAGCAAGGACCAATGCTAGGAACTTCTCCAAGGCTAAGTCTGATGGACAAGGTCGACCAGGTTCAAGCAAAGGTTCTCCAACCAAGATTCCTCTAGTGCTACAAGGGTCAACAAAGACAGGGTTTCCAACTCTAGACCTCAAGGAGGCAATGGTGGTGGATCTTCTATGTTTAAGCCTACTTATGCTAAGTGCGGTAAGAAACATGATGGTAAGGGCCTAGTTGGCACGGATGGTTGCTATGGTTGTGGGAAGAGTGGTCATATGGTGAGATATTGTCCAATGCTTAAGAATCAAGGAAAAGAGGGCAATCAAGCTCCTTCTAGCAGTTCAAATTCTGATGCTCATAAGAGAAATCGCTTTTATGCTCTTCAATCCCTAGGTGACAAAGAGAGCTTCCCGGATGTGGTGATCGGTATGTTAAAAGTTTTCTTATTGATGTGTATGCCTTGTTGGATCCTGGTGCTACTTTATCTTTTGTGACGCTCTTTGTAGTAAGGAGGTTTGATGTTCTTCCAGAAATCTTATTAGATTATTTTTCTATCTCTACTCCCGTTGGTGGTTCTGTGGTTGCTAGGAGGGTTTATAGAAGATGTCCCGTGTCCTTATCCCTTAGAGTTACTCTTGTTGACTTGGTAAAGCTTGACATGTTAGACTTTGATGTCATTTTGGGAATGGATTGGTTGCATGCATGTTATGCCTCTATTGATTGTAGAACTCGGGTGATTAAACTCCAATTTCCAAATTAGCCTATCTTAGAATGGAAGGGTGGAAATTATATGCCTAGAGGTCAGTTTGTGTCCTACCTTAAAGCTAGAAAGATGATCTCGAAGGGTTGCTTTTACCATCTTGTTAGGGTGAGGGATGTTGAATTTGAAACCCCTTCGTTAAAGTCGGTTTCGGTAGTTAATGAGTTCTCAGAATTTTTTCCCGATGATTTGTCCGGTATTCCTCCCGAACGGGAAATAGATTTTCGTATTGACCTTCTTTCGGATATGCAACCTATCTCCATTCCTCCTTATAGAATGGCACCTGCGGAGTCAAAGGAGTTGAAAGAGAAACTAAAGCATTTTCTATACAAGCGTTTTATTCAACCGAGTATCTCTCCATGAGGTGCTTCGGTGTTGTTTGTTAAAAAGAAAGATGGATCTCTTAGGATGTGCATCGATTATCGTTAATTGAACAAAGTGACCATTAAGAACAAGTATCCCCTTCCAAGAATTTATGACTTGTTTGACCAACTTCAAGGGGCTAGTTATTTTTCTAAGATTGATCTTTGTTCGAGTTATCACCAATTGAGGGTGAGAGGGGTTGATATTCCAACGACAGCTTTCCGAACAAGATATGGCCACTATGAGTTCCTAGTAATGTCCTTTGGTTTGACTAACACTCTGGCGGCGTTCATGGACGTAATGAATAGAGTTTTCCAACAATATCTTGTTATGTTTGTGATAGTGTTTATCGATGACATTTTGATCTATTCAAGAAGTGAGGATGAACAAGTTCTTAAGGACCATCAACATTTTGCAAAGTTTAGCAAGTGTGAGTTTTCGTTAAGGTCCATATCATTCCTTGGTCATATTGTGTCAAACAAGGGTATAGAGGTAGACCCAAGAAGACAGATGTGGTCAAGAGTTGGTGATGTAATTCTCACAGGAGAAACTAAAATATAATGCAGAAATCGAAAGACAAGAAAGTAAGATAGATAGATAGACAAAAAGAAAGGAAACAAAGAGCAACATAAGGGTATATTAAACCCAAAGACCTCAATTCGTTAATCCAACAAGAAGCACCTAACTCTTACGACGACCTCGAGGGAATCAATATCCCAAGCAATCGACGTTTCTAAACAAGGTTCAACAAAAGCTTACCAAGCTTTCAAACACTCACACAAGGAGTTCAATTCATCATTAATCAATATTCAAAATAGTCGAACTGAAATGAACCCCTAAAGGCCTATTTAGAGTTTTAGGCATTATTACATAGATGGTCCCAAAGGTGACCCAAAATGGCCAATGGGGGAGCTAAGTCGGGATTGCCCAATCCTCTTGGTGAGTCGCCGACTGGACGGTGATATGCTTGCTCCCTTGGCTTCACCCTGGGAAGCCACTGTAACTTTTGGCTGTCTTAGGGTCCATTCGGCGATGCACCGAATGTTCTCCATGCTTGCTGAATGGCAGCCTTCTCTTGCAGCTCATTGGATCAGTTGGCGTTCCTGGAACCCTCGCCAAAGGGCTTTGGCGAGTCACGGAAGTGTCCTTCAGCTTGCCGAATGGAGCACATTCTTCACTTGCTCCTTCTGGCTTCGTTGGGCCTCCCACAGTCCAAGCTATCATCCAAACATGGTGTTACCCAATTGGGAGTTCCTTCAAGGTACATATGTTCCCATGCAAGGCATGGAACCCCCTCTTTGGCATCCATGCATGCCAAACAACCTCCATACTTGTGAACACTCCATCAAAGCATTGAATTTCATGAATGGATAGCCTTGATGTAATCAATATTAAATCATTCTCCCCTTCTTGAAAAGGATTCGTCGTCGAATCCATACCTTGCAAAACCATAAGGGAATAAAACAAGAACAAGATCCTCATGGCATGAGGGTTAGCGTTAGCAATAACAAATTCAACACCATGCCAAGGAGGAACAAACTTAACATACAACCAAGCATCAAAATGATTAACAAAGGGTCTGTAACCCATCAAAACAAGAGATACTTGGCTAAGCAAGAAACATTGATAAAGGGGTAGAGCGAAGGAACCAATACACTTAAACAAAGTCATATGTAAGCCCTCATTGGTTCCACATTCAAACAAGCACAAGATCTCCCTTATGTCAAGCAGTAAATGACACTTGTCATCTTGACTAAGTATCACTTCACAAGTGCCACAACTCAACTTACTACTGGGTCAAATGGAAAAGAGATCCATGGGCTTGGATCAAGTACTTCTCCTTTTGCCCAATTGGCATTCTCATCTTCCAACAACATACTCCACTCAACAGCATGAGCATCATCATATGTAAGCAAGTAATAAAGAAAGGTGTCTCTTAAATCAACCTCCTCTAGGGTGTTTTCATGGCTATGACTACTAATAAGTTCAAACTCATGGGTCATACCATTGAACATTGGAACACACCAAGAAGAATAGGTAATGGAGAAACAAATACCACCTTCCTCCTCATAACATTCCTTCTCCACAAGAGTACTCTCATCTTCTAGGAAGAGACTTCTATCTTTGGGAGGGAAAGCCTCTCACCATAGTGGGTTACTATAACAAGTATAGCTATTAAGAACTATACTGCTCTTAGGATACACATCACTAGGTATATCATTAGGAGTGATTTCGTCATCTTCAAATAAGATATTGTACTTAAAAAGGGAATGATCAACCACTAGGGAAGAATTAAAACATGCAAGTTCACCCTCAAAAAGACACATATCATTTTTCGAAGCATTTTCAAGCACATGATCTCTATGAGCAAGGTAAGCAATCGGATCTTCCACAAAAGATATGCTCATAGATTCACTCCTATTCAATTGATCAACATTCTCATTAGTACCACTAACTTGAGGTTCCTTAATCACATTACAAGGACCCTCAACCGGTGAACTACACTCACAAGCAGGTTGATCAACACAATTTTCACAAGATAATGAACTACTATTCAAAGCATGTGTGTCTATACTAGGTGGACACAAATTGATCTTACTAGAAGAATCAATTCGATCATCAATAGGATCAACTAGTGCATCCAAAATCTCAACAAGCTCATTATCAACACATGGTAAAGAAACAATAAGCTCACATAAAGACAAGTTGACATTTACACTTTGTTAATTTATAATGGAAAGAGTGTTAGGTTTAGCTAATGTACCTTGACGCCCAAAAGAAAGATCTTCTTTACCTTGGATTTTGGGACATCCCATAAGTACATCCATCACACCTTCGACTGTAGGTTCTTTGGCTGGAACTGGTGTTCCTCCATTCATCATACTTGTACCTACATAAGAATCCTTACAAAGTGAAGGATGGACAACACTATTAGATTTAGATTGTGGCAACCCTCTCACTTTACTCCTCTCAACCTCTCATTTTTCCACTCTGAGGTTGCCACCTTGCTTTCCTTTACTCCTCTCAATCTTTTGTCTCTCATTTTTCACCTTAGGAAGAGGAAATAGAGGTGTTCCCCAATGATCCACAACACACTTGTACCCATTCTGCTTGTTTGGGATCCTATGTTCAGTAAATCAATTGGCCCCCAAACTTAAGTGACAAGAATCCATGGGCTTTATATCACACCAAACCTCTTCATAGTATTTGTCGTGTGTGAAAGAGACTCTTACCCCTTCGGTAACCTTACATCCCTCCATGGTGTATGGATAAGTCCTTTGTAGTCGAGGTAGTCCTAAGTAGGCTACCACCTCTGGAGTGATGTAGTTTAGATTCTACCCATCATCGATGACAAGGTCAAGTCCCAAAGCCCCACAAATGCCAACCTTTGTCCTATGAATTGGTCTTCTCAGATCGACATTGAAAAGCCTTGTGTACCCCTTTGGCACATACTTGAACCTCATCAGCCTCTTCAATTCTCCCCATGTCAATGGGTGGGTATTTCCTTGGAGTGTTTGGAGCCTTCCCTCTTGAGTCCACCAACCCAATGCAAGACCTTTCAAATGAAAAAGGGCATACAAGGGTCGCTCTTAACCTTTCAAATCATGGGTTTGGAAAGTCTGCTCACATTGCCACTCCCAATCAAGATATGCATCAGGATCACACCTTCCTTCAAACATAGGAAAATCAATCCTTTTGGTACGGAGACCCTTGACATATCCCTCATACTTGCCTTGGTTCCCATATCATGATAAGTGTGCATTACCATGAGAAGTATAGGATATAGTATCCTTAGACTTTAGAGTTACACACTCTCTCCTTCCCTTCGGATGACTTTCACTTGAGTTAGTGTAGCCACACACACTACTTCGACTCGGGTAAGGATTAGCACAAGAGTAAGAATACGAATCTTCACAAGCCTTAGGGGCATGCTCCTCATACTTCTTATATAATAGATTATTATACCTCACCTTACCTTCATCCTGGGAGTGGAAAGTGTAACATGTTTCGGCATTATCATAGGAACCATTTTCACTCTCGTAGTGAGAGTAAGACCTCTCACATGCACCCTCATCATCATATGAGCTACCACAAAAATCTTCTTCCCCTCTATATTCACCATAAGAGATGTCTTCACCATTTCTCTCATATTCTCCTCCGGAATAGTAGCTCTCATTCTTATTCGACTCTTGATCATGGCTATCATCATAGCCCCCATAATCACCATTATCCTCACATCCATAGCCCTCATCATCACAATCATAATCTCCCACATCATAGTAACATGGGTCAGAGGCTTTGGAGGACATGCTTCATTATAACTTCGTGTACCTACAAGTGACAACTCACAAAAATAACAAACAACGTTAGCGTTAATAAAATGAACTCACAATCACTCGTGTTTACACACCTTTGATTGCCTCTCAAATTGGCGTGGCTAATGTTGAAGATTGCTTATACTCGGTTGATCACAAGGTCTCAATTTCTACTATTGGTCAGAATAAATTTTTATTTCAAGAAGAAAGGACGACCCGATATAAGCAAACGGACTTGAATAAAGAAGTTAACTATGAAGTAAAAAAATTTAAAAGCACACAAAGAAAAGGCACTAACAAAGAACTGAATTCAAGAACCAATAGCCAACAAGTAGAGTAGTTTCGAGTTGAAAATCAGTTTAGGATTCATGACGACGAACTAGAAACAAAAGAAAAGAAACTAGGAACTAGAACCTGAGATGAAAGGGTTATAAATTGCGTTTCCCATTGCCAAATGGCGTGTTTTCTTCGCCAAACGTGAAGTTCAGCTTGCCAACTTGAAGATTGGTTCGCCAAACATGACAATCCGCCAAGGCAACTGGGCAATCTGGGTGTAAGTTCGGCGATGCGCCGAATGGATTCGGCTACCAAGGTTGAGCTCGCCGAATTTTCCAGTAGCACCACCTAAATGAGGGCCAACTCGGTGACCAACCTGCCCAAAGGGCGAGGCGCCGAGTGGACTAGGCGAGGTAAGTCGGGGCTTTCCCAATGTCCTCAATCTACAACTGTACAATTCCGAAAATTGAACCTCTGTGGTCCCATAATGCCTTTGTCCTTTAGTATTTACCCTTTTTTGTAAATTCCGTTTGTACAAACACTTTTACACTTTATCTTTCTTTATTTTTATAATCAAACCCCGTTTTGGAAGATTCCTCCTTGAAGATTTGAATTTTCTTCAAGAACACTATGAACAAGATGAAGACCAAAACTAAAACCCTTTAGATTTTTAGCTTGGAATTCGACGAAATTCGAGATACCAGCTCTCCTAGATATAGGGAAGAAACCCCAATACTTTTTAACCTTCAATTGTTTGCCAAAACCTCCATATTTCAAAACCCACTTGTCTTCTTCAAAGCTTCATCAACCAACAATGTTTAAAGAGATACCAAATGATGTAATTCTCACAAGAGAAACTACAATATAATGCAGAAATCGAAAGACAAGAAAGTAAGATAGATAGATAGAAACAAAAAGAGGAAACAAAGAGCAACCTAAGGGTATATTAAATCCAAAGACCTCAATTCATTAATCCAACAAGAAGCTCCTAAATCTTACGACGACCTCGAGGTAATAAATATCCCAAGCAATCGAAGTTTCTAAACAAGGTTCAACAAAAGCTTATGAAGCTTTCAAACACTCACACAAGAAGTTCAATTCATCATTCATCAATATTTAAAATAGTCTAACTAAAATGAAACCCTAAAGGCCTATTTATAATTTTAGGCATTATTACATAGATGGGCCCAAATTTGACCCAAAATGGCCAATGGGCGAGCTAAGTCGGGCTCTCCCAATCCTCTTGGTGAGTCACCGACTGGTCTTGGGGTCCATTGGGCGATGCGCCGAATGTTCTCAATGCTTGCCGAATGGGCAACCTTCTCTTGCAGCTCATTGGATCAGTTGGCGATCCTGGAACCCTCGCCAAAGGGCTTTGGCGAGTCGTGGAAGTGTCCTTCAGCTCACCTAATGGAGCACATTCTTCACTTGTTCCTGCTTGCTTTGTTGGGCATCCCATGCTCCAAGCTATCATACAAGCATGGTGTTGCCTAACTGGGAGTTCCTTCAAGGTGCATATGTTCCCATGCAAGGCATGGAACCCCCTCCTTGGCATCCATACATGCCAAACAACCTCCATTCTTGTGAGTACTCCATCAAAACATTGAAGTTCATGAATGGATAACCTTGATATAATCTGTATTACATCATTTGGCCTAGACCTCTATCTCCTTACGACATTAGAAACTTTTTGGGTTTGGTAGGTTACTATAGGAGGTTTGTTTAGGGATTTTCCTCCATTGCTTCTCCGTTGACGGCTTTGACTCAAAAGAAGGTTAAGTTTGAGTGGTTGAAAGCTTGTGATAAAAGTTTCCATGAGTTGAAAGATAGACTTACTTCCGTTCTGGTCTTGACCTTACCGGAGGGTACAGATGGTTTTGTGGTATGTTGTGATGACTCTAGAGTTGGGTTGGGATGTGTTCTTATGCAAAATGTTAAGGTGATTGCCTATGCTTCAAGGTAACTTAAAGTGCATGAGAAGAATTATCTGACCTATGACCTTGAGTTAACGGCGGTTGTGTTTGCCTTAAAAATATGGAGGCATTATCTATATAGGGTGCATGTTGATATTTTTACCGATCACAAGAGCTTACAATATGTGTTTAGTCAAAAGGACTTCAATCTTCGTGAACGAAGGTTGTTAGAGTTATTAAAGGACTGTGGCATGAGCATCCTTTATCACCCTAGCAAAGCTAATGTTGTAGCGGATGCCCTTAGTAGATTGTCCATGGGAAGTGTAGCTCATTTAGAGGATGAAAGGAAAGAAAGTGTTCGTGATGTGCATAGGTTGGCCCGGTTAGGTGTTCAACTAGTAGATTTCACCAAGGGTGGTGTCATGGTCCATAATGATTCCGAATCATCCATTGTTATGGATGTGAAGTCTAAGCAAAACCTTGATCCTATATTAGTTGAGTTGAAAGAGTCGGTACTCAAAAAGTCCGTTGAGGAATTCTCCCAAGGGGGAGATGGGGTGCTTAGGTACCAAGGTCAGTTTTGTGTTCTGGATGTTGGTGGTTTGAGGGAGAAAATTTTAGAGGAAGCTCATAGTTCTCAGTATTTTAATTATCCAGAAGCCACCAAGATGTACCGTTATCTACGGGAAGTCTATTGGTGGAACAGAATAAAGAAAGATATTGTGGGATTTGTAGCCAAATGTGTGAGTTGTCATCAAGTTAAGGCCGAGCATCAAAGGCCGGGAGGTTTAGCCCAAGATATATATATCCCCACTTGGAATTAGGAAGAGATCAATATGGATTTTAAAGTGTGTTTGCCTGGCACCCGAAGGCAACATGATTCTATTTGGGTGATTATAGATCAGATGACAAAAATAGCCCACTTCATTCTCATCAAGTTTTCCTTTTCAGCGAAAGACTATGCTAAGTTGTATATAAGAGAGATAGTGAAGTTGCATAGGGTTCCTTTATCTATTATTTCGGATCTTGGGTACTCAATTTACTTCACACTTTTGGAAGTCATTCCAAAATGGGCTTGGTACTAAGGTTAAGCTTAGCAC
Organism: Solanum infundibuliforme; assembly: GCA_029582565.1. NCBI lineage: Eukaryota > Viridiplantae > Streptophyta > Magnoliopsida > Solanales > Solanaceae > Solanum > Solanum infundibuliforme. The sequence continues at coordinate 29,120 of JAJOOG010013796.1, forward strand.
GACTTTTCATCCCCAAACTGATGGACTAGCGGAGTATACCATCCAAACATTAGAAGATATGTTGAGGGCATGTGTTATAGACTTCAAGGGTAATTTGGATGATCACTTGTCATTAATAGAGTTTGCCTATAATAATAGCTATCACTCAAGTATCGGTATGTCTCCTTTTGAAGCCTTGTATGGTAGGAGATGTAGGTCTCCGATCGGTCGGTTTGAAGAAGGTGAAATTGCTCTAATTGGTCCCGAACTAGTTTATGAGGCCACTGAAAAATTACGACTCATTAGAGAGAGGTTGAGGACGGCCCAAAGTCGGCAAAAGTCTTAAGCCGATGTTAGAAGAGGGGATCTTGAATTTGAAGTTAATGATTGGGTCTATCTAAATATTTCACCTATGAAAGGTGTGATGAGGTTTGGCAAGAAGGGAACACTTAGTCCCCGGTATGTGGGCCCATATCAAATTTTGAATCGTATTGGGAAAGTTGCCTATGAGTTGGATTTGCCAAATGAGTTGGCTCCGGTTCATCCGGTATTTCATGTTTCTATGCTTAAGAAGTGTATCTGAGATCCGGCATCCATTATTCCCCTAGAAGGGTTTGGAGTTGATGAGAGTCTTTCGTATGAGGAAGTTCCAATAAAGATCCTAGACAGCAAGTCAAGCGATTAAGAAATAAGGAAATAGCTTCCGTAAAGGTTTTATGGAGAAATCATCTAGTTAAGGGTGCTACTTGGGAAGCCAAGGTCGATATGAAGTCCCGGTACCCTTATCTCTTCTCTTCTACTTCTATTCAAGCTTGAGGTAAGTAGTTCCTCTTGAGTTTTCCTTGTTTTGGAATTCATGTGAGTATATGTGTTTTTCCATGATTTCCTTATGTTATGCATGTTCTTGAGAAATTCTTGTATAGTAAGAAAATGAGTTTTCATGATTTATTGGTTCCTCATGTTGTTGGTCATTTGGTATGAGTTGCATATTTGACTTTATGGGATGAGTTGATGAACATGCTTTAATATGCTTTTGAGAGTAATTTCATATTGACTCTATCATATTGTGTCGAGCATGCTTTAAGTTAGAGAAGGTAGTTCCTCCTATGATTATGAGAAATGTTGAGTTTTCATGGATAATAGATTTTATATGTAGTTCCTACTTCCTTGTGTCGCATTGATTATGTTTGAGATGGAGTTGAAGTTTCCTCCTTTGAATGGTGCATTATTTTGATGTTGCATGCATGATGGGCTGCTACTCTTGAGTCTTTACTTCCGTAAGGGGTCTAGAACATCATTTGAGGATGAATGTTCCCAAGGGGGAGATAATGTAATACCCCAAAAATTAGTAGGCTAAAACTAGAGTTAAACGTAAAGGTTAACGTCAAGGATTAAGGGTTAAAGCTTAGGGAGAAGGGCAAGGGCCAAAGCAAAGGGGTCAAGGTCGCCCAAACATGCCAGGGCACTGTCCACACTGCCACGAGAGACTTCACGACCCGTGGTACCACCCGTGGTGGTGAGGCAGTGAGCCCCCAAAATCTGCCTCAAGTTGGCTTCCATTCACGTGCCACTTCATGGCATGTGGTGAAGACCACGGCCCCTGGGTAGGCTCGTGGGGTTTCCTTCAGTTCTTGGGGATCATGGTTAGGTAACTTAGCTATTGGTCAAAGGACCATGGGTACCTTCACGGGTCGTGGTGCCCTTGACGACTCGTGAAGGTGGGCGTAGTCCCTGGGAACCCGACTTTAAGTGGAGGTTATTTTGGGAAATTCCTTTTTAGATGGGTATTAAGTGAGGTCAGTTTGCCTTAGTTTTCTACACCTATATAAATATTTTTAAGTCAAAATACATCCACTCACCCCATTATTTCCCAAAACCCAAATCAAAATCCCAAAGAGTCCATCTTCTCCAAATATTCTCTCTCTAGAACTTCAAGGAGGAAGAAGAAGAAGTTGGAGCTAGGGGGTTCATGAAGCTAGGGTTTCTACCCCAATTCCTTGGATTTCTTCACTAAGGTATGGTAGGTCTTCATACATGGATAGAATTAATCCATGGAGTCCCTCCAAACTCAATCTCAAAACTAGTTATTTCCCCAAAAGTTCGGGTTTGACTTCAATCTCATGGGTTCCTTTCAAAAACGTTTTTAATGATTGATTTATGATGGGTTATGATTGAATTGATGATTTATTATTTATTTATGATGAAATCCCCCAAGAACCCATGAAACCCCCATATTCTTCTATTATGCACTTGTGATGTAGGTTTGTTGATTATAGAAGAATGATATGAGATTATGCAAGTAGTGATTGGGTTACTTGAAATTATTATTATATCCATGTCTAGTGTAGTAATTCTAGATGTGTTGATGCAACTTGATCTATGGTCCTTGAAGGGAAAAGTATATGAATTATGCATGATTATGAGAATGATGAATATGCTTAAAGAACACTTTGAGAGTAAAGTGATTATGATTATGATAATGTTGCTGTGTTGATTGAAAGGCTATTCTCATGAACACATAATGAATATGATGTGAAAGATTTTCTCACAATATGATAATTCTAAGGTTGAAAGGCTATTCTAACCTATTGAATCTATGAGCTATCTCATGAATTATGTTGGATTGAGTGTTAAGAGATTCTTCCATAAATATGAACTCAATTCAAGACTTAATATGAACTTAATGGGATTTATGCTTAGCACCGAGTGGATATTGAATAGGAGATGAAAGCTTTTACGTCGGTTGAGTACGGCTTTGAAAATGGGTTCCTTCTACGTCAGTTGAGTTTGGGTTCCCAAAACATGTATCTCATGAGATGGAAACCTTCTACCATAGTCGAGTCCGGATTTGTAGTAACAATCTTCTTATCCCATAACTATGTGCCCACATAGGTCTTTAGCTAGTGGATACACCTAAAAGCTAACAAACCATGGTCTTACCTTAGGCAAGTAGGACAACCCTTTTCGATGTGGGTAACACCGGATTCCATGTTAAGCTCACATGGTCTATGTTGGTTAAGGCTTATTCCCATTATGATGAGATATTAACAAGAACATGAATTATGAACTATGGTCACTCAAGAAGCTTTACTTAGCATGGGTGGGATTATGGGATCTTAATCATGTATTGCACGAGTATGCTTTGAAGGTATTTATGGTATGTTTCCACTATGTTATGGTTATTTACATGTTGAATATGCTTGACTTATGATTTTACACTAATGTTCATGATGATTCTTAAACTTGGAAAAGTGCATGCTTTTCAACTAAAACGTCCCTTTTAGCATGTTTTCATGATTTTATGCATGGCTATCATACTTAGTGTATTTTTGTACTAACCCATATTTCCCTAGATTTTCGACAAGTGTAGGGTCTGGTGTTTGAGGTTATCTTCTTTCTGTTCAAGATTGGATTCCACTATTCTCCTTGCTTGTGGTGAGTCCTCATAGTTCGAGGATGGATAATATCTTTGTACTTCCTTTTTTCTTGTATTTGACTTTCGGATTATAATGTAAGGGTTGTGACCCTATTTGACCCACATTTTGTAATAGATGGTTAATTGAGACAAGTCTAGACTTACTCTTTCCTTTATAAAAGATTTTTGAACTTGAAATGTGTTTTACTCTTTATTGTTCCAATTCTTTATGTTAGGATATTCTAAGTGGCTTACATGGGGCCTTTTGGGGTTCTATGTGCCATGTTACATGTAGGGGGTACCCCTGAGTCGTAATACTCACAGACGGCAAGACCTACAGTCCATAGGTCCAACCACGGACAGTAGTAATCTGTCGTGGTGGGATCAAAGACCGTAAACCTTGGACCCCAACGAAGAGACCCCAAATACGGACCGTGGGTCCATCAACGAACCATCGTTGTGAGTCGTCATACACTACTGGAGTTTACATTGATTGAAAACTTAACACTCCATCCACGACATTTACCTACGAACCGTCATCCCACCTGCGGCCCTTGGGTGGTGTCGTTAGTACTGGCACAGACTTTATAAAAACCTGAAATTTCTATCTTTTTTAATTTGAGGTGTTACAGATTGGTACGACTCTACTAGGTATTATCTCTATACAAGTGAGACTGGTGAACTTGGGGCTCTCATAGTAACTTCTCATGACACGATCCCTCAATACATTATGCACCTACTTTAACCTACTAGTAGGTAAGCCAACCTATAATCCAGAATGAAAAGTAATGAGTGTAAGGGTAGAAATTAGTGGAAACGATAATTTAAACAACACAATAAGATAAAAGCAGAAACAAGCCAAAACATTATAAAAAAAATTCCTCCCAAAACCTGAAAGTCATAAGTATAGAGTTATTCTAACAAAAGAGTACAAGTCTCAAAAATGGACCAAAATCAAAGTTGTCTCAAAATACAAAAGACTAGCAATACTATAAATAGAAGGAGACACGCAAGTCCATGTTGCCAAGTTCTCACCCTCGCCTTTGATCCCAAAAGTTGTTGCTGGCACAAACGATCACCGTGGGTAGCTGCTTCAAGGACTTGCATCACGAAACAGATGCAGAATGAGCATGAGTACAAAAAAAGTATTGAATAAGTATCATAGAATGACTTAGAAAGAAAGGTAAAGATAATATAAAAAGAATTAATCTAGACACAAACAAAGGTCCAAGCAGAAATAAGAGAAAGCACACAAGTGTACCAAAGTAAAACTAAGTACAAATAAACTAAACCTAATTAGACCCCATAAGCCAAGAAGCACTACTAGAAATAATGCTAATGGGAACAGTTCAAAAACTGTTGCAATAGATAGGGAAACCGTTGCAGTAGACCTATGGAAACGGTTCATGAACCATTTTATCTGCTCGCATGGCTATAGACCTACGGCAACGGTTTTGCGCGTTGGTCGTAAAACTGTTGACATAGATATCTTTATTGCAACGGTTGTGCTGCCATAGCCATAGGACAATATATAGCAGAGGTTGTTTAGTCAAATGTAACGGTTCTAAACTGTTGTTATAGAATTTCATGGCATGATTGTTGAGGGTAGTGCAACAGTTATTTGAAGTTATTGCAACAGTTCTGTAGGCTATTGAAACGGTTCGGAAGGCTTTTGCAACAGTTAAGTATAACAGATCTTTTTAATTTTATTGTAATAATCATTTATCTATATGATAAAATATGGTACAACAAAATTTAAATATACAATGAAAGGGATCTATTTTTTGTTCAAACAAACATATAATATTAAGAACAGTGAAAGCACAATCACACTAATTAAAGCAACCAACAACTAGCTAACCTATACAAATCCTCTTTCTAGTTTCTTTATTTATATTGTTCTTCCATCTATAACTTGTCTTTACATTAATTTTACTACTTGGAATGTAAAAATGACTATACTTGCATCTCCATTTTACGTTGCTCGCTGATCACCTGTGGTTGAGGCACTTTCTGATTCCACTATGCATTATTTGTGGCCATCCAAATAAGAATATGCACAACCAATAAGTTTATTCAATGAAGCATGTATTCAACACTTGAAATTCTACAAACACAAATTGAAATACCAAACCTATATTGAATAGGGTAAACAATTAACTCAAAAGTTCAACCAGTAGCGGAAATAAACAAACATTTTATCTAGTTAATCCATACTTTTAAACGTGAATTTTTTCACAAGCACATCCATTAACTAGTACATGACTTTACAATGTGACAATTCTTGTAGGCATGTTTCATACTTAATAAACCTTATGAGAAGCCAAATATGCAATGAGAAATATTGCACCGACTTAAATAATTGAGTGTCATTCATCAAATGTAACAAATTTGATGGATGCATAATAAACTCTCTAAACTAAGTTGTTGAAAACAAGACTGAAATCTTTATTGTATCAGAGGAATTACATTCTACACTACTGAATACTTAACCATATACAAACTAAGAAATGAAAATACAATATCAAGAACAAAAAATGTATGGAGATTTCAAGGCAAACCAAAATGGCTAGTCTGAAAATTTTCATATAGCCTAACAAGTACAAATAAAATACTTAAATGTCTGTATTGAAATGTTAAGCACTATGAGTAGCTTAAATAAATATTGTGGTCAGAAGTAAAATCTTCCCATTCTTAAATTCTTATTTTATAGTTTTGATCTTCCAAATGTATTAAATGAAATAACATACTAAATGCAATTAAAATTTTCAGTTCAGTTGCAATTTCTTTATTAACTCCAACTAGTTCCATCCAAAAAAAATTCTTTTTGGACTATCCCTCAACAATGAGCATTAAACATTAAAATGATGCAAATCAACTTCAAGTAAAAAGATTAATAGTCTCTAAATACTATCTCAAACAATAAACAAATCATTCTAAATACGTGAAAAGTTGAGAAGGAAGACTAGTTTGACAGTTCTACTAGTATCGAAGTTGAATACTGACTTTTAGATGCTAAGTATGTTTGAAATATTAGGTGCTTCAGATAGTTTTATCTTCTAGAAATTTCTTCTCGTTATTCTTACAGTGGAAAAAAGTTCTTTTCTCTTTTAATTCTTTGTAAAATGCAGTAACTCCCTAGGTTCTTCTAGTTTTTTGAAAGTTCTCTAGTTCTTACCTTACTAAGTCTGATCCTTGGGTTCTAACAATTACATATACATACATACATACATACATATATATATATATATATATATATATATGATAACTCATAGACATAATCAGATTACTTGTCCAATATATCGTGTTCTTCAAAAAATAATATTTATTTCTAGGTGAACATCATGTCAAGAATAGAGATGCACATCAAGTTCCATAGATAGCGACAATTCTCTAGCTTAATGTTATCATCCTCTTTGTCAGTGAGTGCGAGGAACATGATTGTATCCAGTTTCTGAATCAAACAACATATAAACATAACTCACAGTCGCACATTTTCCCATTTACTTCAGAAGCATTTGGAATAACCTCTATCAAGATGTTGTCATTATTACTGTAAAGGGAGTTGAAAAGGATGACAACAAACCGAAAGACCTAAGGTTGGAACTCAAACATCTCCCAATTATCTTGGAAAGTTTTTCATTATATAGACTCAACTTTCCCGAATCATGTTTCTGATACAATACTTATTATCGAATGAACAAATAAAATCATAGTAAGCATATGAAATGAATTAAAAGTTACTCATGTACCTTTTAACAAGGTTAGAATGGTCGATAAATGATTTAAAGCAACACTTTTTTCAGTAATGGCGGAGTCCAAAATACAAATAATGTAACAAAATTCCTCTTTTATAACCTCTCTATTGACTAATATCTTCATTTCACATTATTTTTCATTCATAAAATCTATACCTATAGGTATATCATAAGCTAATTGGTTGTGCAGTTGAAATTAAATTAGATTAGATATACTGTTACATACACAATGATCAATCATAACAAAATTCTTGCACCTTAATGACCAATCTAGTAATATCTTAATAAACATAACTTAGTCAAGAAACCACCAAAAACTCACTTCACATATGCCCTTTCTACGAAGAATTACGAATTGAAAATTAGCTATAAAAGGGTATGAAAGAATTGGAACCTGCTGTTGCATCCTAGACAAATCAGCTAGGGACATGCGACTCATCTGCCATTGGGTCATTCTGACCCATTCGGGATCAGTTTTGTTGAACGTTCTCCAAAAGATACAGTCAAATAATCTGATTTTCCCCTAAATTCCCAATTCAAAAATAGGCAAAATTGGATGAATTTGTAGGCAAAATCCATCGATTTTTTCAAAAGAGAATACCCGATTCTTAAAATTGTTTGAATCTAATTGAACATACTTCTCCATCATAAATATATATGAGTACGATTATGTATGATAACGATATATGTCACAACAAAAAGATGAGAGAATGAACTTTGGGAAGGTGCGTTCTTACCAGATATGGCGTTCATTAGATATTTGCGCTTGAGTTTGAAGGAGCTTTGACACAGAGCCTTGGAGAACTAGGTTCATGTCTTTGAAGAAGAGTGACTTGAGGAATTTTAATCTATGTTGGGTTTGGGAATATTATAGGAGGGGTCGGTGAAAAGTTTAATAGTACAATAATTTGTATTTTTTTCGAGAATTGTTGCCACAAAGGTTCTATTGAAACAGTTTCAGAAAGGGTTGCAAAAGATAATACTCCAGTAACGGGTATTTTGCTATTGCAACCATTTTATTTAAGAAATATGCCAATAGAGTCAAAAGTCTATGGCAAAGGTCTCAACTGTTGCAATAGATATGCTACTGCAACTGTTGTTCAAGTGTTGCTAAGAATCTCTTACCCTAGGTCTATTTTCTAGTAGTGAAGGTACACTCGTGTACAAGTTTAAGTAATACCCAGACGGACCTCAATAAGCCCGAAAGGTACATAGAATAGCTAAAACTACATGAGTGAAGTACCGCAATCAAAATAGAATAACTGCAAGTCAGACCTTGAACAGTAATTACCTAATAATAGGGCCACCCTAGCCAGCCAGTACACTCCCAGGTGCGTCAGCCGCCCAGCTAACAAGAGTGTTTATGAAATAAAAGCCGCCCAACAAGCCCATAAATTACCAAGGGCATCAGCCACCCAGCTAGATAGAGTAAACTTGGGGCGCGTCGACTGTGAAAAGGATCTCATCACAATCAATCAACGGTACTATCGTGGAACTACGTCCACTCACAAGAAATCAAAGCAAGGCTCCTAGCTTGTACCACTCCAATCCTAAATCACCAAGAAAAGCATGGAACTTCCAAAGTCGCAATATGGTTGCACCAATATAAACAGTGAATAGAAGATCGATGAAATTGCATCAATGCCTAAAAAAAGGCTCATACTATCAGACTCAAGTTAGTTGCTCTGGTCTACAAGGAGCTTATCTTTCTGAATCAACATTGGAGAAAAATAAGGTTTACACAGGCTGCATATATCGCAAGACTAAGGAAACACTAGCCTAATCCTAGACAAAGTCTAGTACTTTTCAAATACGTCATAAAGACAATATATATGTCACTTCACAAGATAGCAGTAAACACATGAACCCGAATAACATGGTACTACACCCAGAAATTGAGTAGATCAAACCTAAAACATGGTAAATAAGAAATAAATTAAGAACAACCAGGTACCCTCCCCTAATTCACTTAATCAACCTGAATTTTTACATTCCAGCTCAATCCAAGAAAAGGAAAGTTGTAGCCTACCTTAAGGTCGACCACACGCGCTCTAAATCACAATATCAACTTTTCCCTTCCAAATAGCCTTAGAATGTTTCCGCACTATCAAAAATAGGATCAAAACATCAATACAGTCGTTTCAACACTAAAAATACATAAACCACACACAAACCAATTTGGGAGTCAAAGGGGAATCATGGGACCCGCACCGAAATATCTAGAATTGATGCCATAAAAAGGTTTAAACAATACCCCAAACTTGTGTTCCAAAATGGAACACAATCATTCAGAACAACAAAAACTGCAAACATGCAATTTTTCACAATTTAAAGAGCCACAAAGAATTATAGCAGTCCAGACGATTGCAATTTTACATCAAATGAAGAGCCTTTAACAGCTTCCGATCAGTCACACATGTAGCCATGAATACCCCGGATGCAGAGGGCTTTGAATCATAAAAAATGGAGCTAAAATGAGAGAATTATCGCTATTTGAATTTAATAACAAAAGTTTAGTAGCGTCTGGTCTTTCTTTATAAGACCATATGGATCTTCTCTTTGAGAACGAGGCCCAGAGGGCCCGTGAACACAAAGTAAAAGTAAATAACTCTTTGCAAATGCGGCCAAAGGAGTGTTAATGCAAAGGCTAGTGATCTTGGGTGTCGAGAACGTGAAGTCCTTGCAAGTCATGCCTTTGTGTAAGCGGCCAACAACGTAAATGTGGAGGCCAACATTTTTATTTTCCATGAACGCAGCCATGGTGGCCCATAGTCGCGATAAAAATGGGTCTGCACTTGCAGATGAACATCACCTGGTTTTTGGAAAGTTTCAAATCTTCGACGGGGTGTTTTAAATTCGTTTGGGACCCTGTATTGCAATAGCGATATACTACTCTACAAAATTTGATATCCAGACAGAATGGAGTAGTCAAAATTTTCATACGAGTTCCTCTTAACAAAAAGTGGGTCCCACACAGAAACCCTATTGCAAGCCAAAATCCACAAATGGGCTCGAAATTGCCTTGGAGCCTTAGAATTTACATGAAACATCGTTCTAGACCAAACTTGAAATTTTAGAGCTATGCGCGCTGATGGAATGCTCATCCTAACACATTTACTGAGTTCAAACATAGACCTTAACTTGAAAGTTAAAATGGCTAATCGCACAAACTCGCATCGAAGCCTCGGAAGTCATGCCAACCATGTACCTAGCCTAAAATGACCCTTCCGATGATGATGGAATTGTTAGAATTTGATTTTGAGATCATCTTCTTGTTTTATTTAATTGAAAATGCCCTTTCGAGGTTCATAAGCTCTAAAACACAGAAATTAGCATTAAAACAATGAACGACTAGGTGACCGAACTGTCCAGCCCAACAAGTCATAAATCACTTGGGGTATAGGAACGCTTTAACTGATGAATAGAAGTCTAAAACACAGAATTTACCTCGAGGGTCATTACAAAATTATTAACACTCTAGAAAAGTTTGATCTAGACACTTTATGCATCATTTTCATAAATAAATCAACATTGCTAGATCTCTTATAATTTTATTGAGAAAGTATAGTAAACTTTAGTTGAGCTAGAGCATAGAAAAGTCAAAAGAAGTCTAATTACATTTATACATAAAAAAGGAAAATGAGAAATAGAAAGTAAATGTTAAGCACCTGAAGAGTTCACATTTCAACATACAATAGCATCAATTTAGAACTTAGAATTTTTCATGGTCATACTTCCACATCTATACGCTGAAGAAACAATAGATATTCTGGAGGATCGTCAAAAATCACAATTAAAAATAATGCAAAAATTGATGGATAGTCGTTGCATGAAACCGAGGGAAAATCAATGCAGTCCATTGTTTTTTAAAAAAAATAGAAAACCGATAGACTCTTAGAAAATCAACGAAAGCTCATCACTTTTTGGTGCAAATATTTAAATTTTTCAAAAATAAAATCGACGGAATCCCTCAATTATTTTTCTTACAAAATTCGAGGGACTTTGATGGTTTTTGAAGTGCGATATTGTAGTAATACATTTCATAGCTTACTAGTCACCAGAAACTAATAAAGCATGCATGTAAGAGGGAAAAAAATTAGCAAATTAACCTTAATAGGCACTCAACTAACCATGTAAACTAAATATAGTTGTTGAATATATAATTATTGTATATTTCATGTATACTAGTGAATTTGGCCGACTATTTTACGAAAAATCCCAAAAAACTTACTAAACTAGTAAAGAAAACATATTTTATCCTTTCAAACATTTCTTAATTGGATAAAATTTAACTTAATAGGATGTAATAAATTAACAACCACAAGATAGTAAATCTTAATCAAGGAATAATTTGGTCCCAATAAATTCTAAATAACACCACTATAAGTCCATCCTTGACAACAAGAAGAATTGGATGGCTATGAATTTATAGATTGAAGAATTAGAGAACTATATAGAGCAAAATTATTTGACACAAAAACTAAGTAATTTTGAAGGTGTTTCACATATTGGATAAGAGAATGCATGTGATACACTATATATGCAATACATGTTGGGTTACATATATTGTTTTTTTTATGGACTTCTACATACTATTAAGAATAATTATATGTTGGTTGCTATGGTCAAAGGGTTGACCCAAATTAATTGTGATGTTTTAAGGTTTAATGTTAATGGGTCTAAAAGACCCCTCACTAAGTAAGGGGCCTTATGTGTAGCTATCCAAAAGTAACGTCTAGTTTAATGATGTGCTAAATTAATTATATACACTTGTGCCTATTATAAATATAGGGTTATGGTTCCAAATATGTAGGGTTTTAGTTCTAATATCATGTTGTTAAAAGAGAGAGAGACTCGTGTCTTGGTATGAAAGATCAGTAACTGCAAGACAAACAAACACTACTATTGAAGTCTAAGTTATAGAAAGAAGAGAGAAATATAATAAACAAGAATAATAAAGTCCTTTGTGAATAGCAAGGCCTAGGACATGTGATATTTATATGTCAATTTAATGTATATGATTGTTTAAAGTATATTTACAATTATATCCTTGCAACTCTCCCTCAATCTGAAGTGGAGGAACGAACATGAAGATTTTCTAGAAACTTACTGAATGTTGTAATAGAGACACCATTAGTAAAAACATTTGCAAGCTGTTTTAAGGTTGTAACATTATAATAAGTAAGTTCAACTTGGGTAATCTCCTCATAAATAAAAAGATAGACCAAAGAAACATGTTTCAATCTGGACTGAAAGGCCGAATTATTTGAAAAATGGATGAAACCAATTTTATCACATTTTGCAATTATAAGCACGGCAAAATAATAACCATGTTACGTAAGAGAAATTGTATCCATACAACATCAACATTTGCAACATCCAGCACATGATATTCAGTTTCTGTGCTTGATCATGCAATAGTTAGTTGTTTCTTGGTAAACCAAGGTACATCTTATTTTTATGTTTTTTTAGTGTCTAAAAGACCATCTTGACATTGTGATTCTATTTTTCATAGTCTGGTAGCATTAACAGGCAGTACCGAATGGAAAAGCCCTAGAGTTATGATTTGAAGAGCACACGGTTTACTTTGAGGTAGGATACGGCTTTCGATCCTCTATATTGAGATCGAATATGCAAATGTATATTGGTTTGTGTAAATTTTTGGTGGGTATCTTCGAACGTTAAGAGTAAAAAGTGGTTGCTTCAGTTAATGCACATCAACTGGTTTTGCCCAACTTAACAATTATTGACGTGGTTCTTGAGTTTTTTCCAAACCCCGTGCACGCAAACAAGATATGCTTCCCCATCAAAATCGGCATTCCAGACTCAAAAAAGATGTCAACACTTCCAACGAAGGTCGCCATGTTGAAAATAGGGTCGCACATCTAAACTTCACTTTAAGCCTACCAGAGGGCTCGGGATGAGTTTGGAAGCCTTGGGATCCGCACCAAAGGACTTTCTAGACCAAACTCAATGTTCTAGAGTTAACAAAACCGCCAGAGTTGTATTTTTACGTCGTCTTACTAAACCATTGAACAAATTCAACCATTCAAATTCGAAACTTCCAAAAGACAAAACCAAGTGAATGTCCAGGTGACCAAACTATCCATCCAGTAAGTCCTAAATGACTTGGCTTTACAATAGGAACACATTAAATACTAAAGATACAAAAAAAATCTGAAGGGTTATTACAATGTGCTCTACTAAAAAGAACTTTCATCCACGAAACAAAAGAATTAAGAAATACCTATAGGCTCAAACAAGTAGGTAAACTACTTGCGTACCTCGTGTTGGGTCTCTCGGGTAGCCTACTCGATTGGACGATTTCTCCAATAGACCTTAACAACAAGAACAACTATCGAATGCAATCATCGTACATCTTTGTAGAGAATAGCTAGTGGATACTCCACGAAGGTCAAACAATCATCCAACTCAATGGAATCATATAGGAACACATGAGACTCATTAAGAACATACCAAATAAGAATAGAAACATGGAGAATCCGATTAATAGCTAAAAATGAAAGAGGTACGTCCAATACATAAGCGACATCACCAACCATCCGTAGAATCTCAAATGGCCCTATACCTTGGGCTAAGCTTGTCGCGCCTCGCAAATCTCATCAGGCCTTGCTTGGGTGACACTCTAAGAAATAACCGATCACCAACTCTGAACCTCTAGGGTCGGCACCTACGGTAAGCATAACTCTTATGCCTACAATAATAGATCACCTAAGCCTATGTTGAATCACCCAAACTATGCCTAAAGCCTCCAAAAGCAAATTGGTACGTTGTAGCCTAGGATGCGAAGACTCAAACCAACCAACAAGAAAGAGACAATGCCTACCATATTAGTCCTCAAATTTAACCATCTGAATACTTCAGTGGTGGTTGTTGTTATATGCAAACTCCGCCTAAGATGAAAACTTTTCAAATTGACCTCCAAAGTCTAAAATACAAGCCCACTACATATCCTCAAAAACCTAAATAGTGTGCTCCGACTACCTATCGGTTTGTGGGTGAAAAGTTGTGCTAAGATCAACATGGGTACCCAACTACTCCCAAAAGGTCTTAAAAGCTATAAGTAAACTGGAGAAAACCTATCTAAAATAATGGATATTTGAACTCGATAAAGATGAATTACCTCCTGAAGGTACATACAAGCTACACTCTCGGTGCTATAAAAAGACATTACATGAAGAAAGTGTGTTGGCTTGGTCAATCCACCAACGATGGCACAAATGGTTTCAACACCTATAGAAGTCTGAGGGAATCCCAAAACGAAGTCCATGGTGATGTGCTCCCACTTCCACTTGGAATGGGCAATCTCTGAAATTCAACATTTGGCCTCAAATGCTCGGCCTTCACATGCAGGGAAAACAAGCAATGGGACACGTAATCTACAATATCTCTTCTCATTCCACTCCACTGGTAATAGTGCCTCAAATCACGATATATCTTCATGGTTCTTGGATGAATAAAATTTATTGAATCATATGACTTATGAAGAATCAGCTAAATCAAATTTCCAATCTTGGAAGGTAAAAAATTATGTCAAACATCAACACCCCATCAATATTAAAGGTAGCCTACTCGGTGTCACCTTGCAAACCCTATCTCAGATAGACACCAAGGCTTTATCCAAAAAACTGCTGACTAGAAATCCGCTCAAACAACAAAGATGGAAATCCCACATAGGCTAAAACCCCTGGAATCTAAAACAATGAGTCGAATAATCTTATTGGATAAAGACTAAATGTCTAAAGAAAAAGGTCACTCCATAGTAGAAAGGAAGACTAGACTACCCATACTAACCGCCTTGAAACTCAAGGCATCTGCAACCAATTCGCCTTGCATGAATGGTATAGAATAGATAGGTTATAGTCTTTTAGAAGTTCAATCCACCTACATTGCCTTGAATTTAGGTCCTTTTGGCTCATAATATATTGTAGACTTTTACGGTTACTGTGTATCTCACATTAGACCTCGTATATGTAATGCCTTCATATCTAAAGCATGAAAAGTACCTCCACCGACTACAAATCATGAGTAGTGTAGTTGTGCTCATGCATCTTAAAACGCCTTGACGTATAGGCTATAGCATAGTAATTTTGCATCAATACTCACCCCAATTCAATGTTTCATTAGGATAGCTCCTTATCATTGAGTCATTTAGGTGAGAAAACCTTTCAACCTTAGAATCCTTAATATGTTAGAAAACCTTTCACATCATGGTTTCATGTGTTTATGAGAAAATCCTTTCAATAACACAACATTGACATCATCATTGATACTTTACTCTCAAAGCATCCTTAAACATTTTCATAGCTTTCATAAGAACATGCATAGTGCCATAATTTACCTTTCAAGGCTCAAAACCCACTTTCAATCATCAACATTTTAGAAAACATGGGTTAGCTATGGATTTCATCATAAAATCATGTAAATCTATCAATATATGCTTAATTTCATAAAACTCATCCTTCATAATAAAAAATCCCACATCATATGATCATAACTTGAAAAGGATTACATGGTTTCAAAGGGGAAAACATCATAAAACCATAGTATTTCATAAATTTATGCTTAGAAGATCATAATTACGAACATATCAAGGTATTGTCTAAACACCCTATTCATCAAATCCATAAACGCCGCCGGAGGATTAGTCAACCCAAACGACATCACCAACAACTCATAATGACCATACCGAGTTCTAAAAGTCATTTTTAGAATGTCATCATTTTTCACCCTCAAATGGTGATAACGCGACCGAAGATCAATTTTAGAAAAGTAACTTGCTCCTTGAAGTTGGTCAAACAAATCATCTATCATTGGAAGAGGATACTTATTCTTAATAGTCACCTTATTTAACTAATGATAGTCAATAGACATACAAAGAGAACCATCTTTCTCTCTAACAAACAAAACTAGAACACCCCATGGAGAGATACTCGGTCAGATGAAACCCTTATCCAACAAGTCATTCAATTGTTCTTTCAACTCTTAAGTTCTGCTGGAGCCATTCTATAAGGAGGAATAGAAATAGGTTATGTATCTGGGAAAAGGTCAATATCAAAGTATATTTCCCATTCAGGAGGAGTACTGGATAAATCATCTAGGAACACTTACGAAAACTCATTCACAATGGGGACCGACTCAAGAGTAGGGGTTTCAAAATCCACATCCCTCACCCTAACTAGATGATAAATGCAACCCTTAGAACTCATCTTTCTAGCTTTAAGACAAGAACAAACAGACCCTTAGGCATAAAATTTCCCCCCTTACACTCTAGGTTTTGCTAATTTGGGAATTGATACTTGACTACACGAGTTCTACGATCAATAGAAGCATAACAAGAATGCAACTAATCCATACCAAGGATAACATCAAAGTCTATCATATCAAGCTCTACCAAGTCAAAAAGATGAACTCTATGGGACAAGGAAACGGGACACTTTCTATAGACCCTCTTAGCCACAATAGAATCACAAACAGGAGTAAAGATAGAAAAAGGATCTAACAACACATCTAGAAGAACATCCAACCTCATAGCCACATATGGCGTCACAAAAGACAAGGTAGCACTGGGATCAAGTAAAGCATAAACATCTAGTTGGAAAACTTTCAACATACCGGTAACCACATCGGGAGAACCCTCCACTGGCAACGAGTCTGAAGTGCATAGAATCAGTTTTACTTAGGAGCATTGGAACCCGAGGCACTAGGAGGAGCTTGCTTTCCCTCTATTCCTTTTACCGCAAGCATTGGGCAATCCCTCATCTTATGACCACTCTTACTACAACTAAAGCAACCATCTGTGTCGGCTAGGCACTTACCCTCATGCTTCTTTCCAAACTTAACATAAGTAGACATAGGTAATGAAGATGTACTGCCATTTCCTTCATGAGGCTTGGGGTTAGACAACCTATATATGTTGACTTAGGAGAAGCATTGGAGGAACCTTGACCGGAAAACCTTTGTCGAAATCTAGGACAACATTGTCCATTGGACCTTGTATGAGAGAAATTTCCATCACTGTTTTAGCCCTCTTTACCTCCCTAGACTTTTCCTTAAGTTTCTCCTCTTCAATCTATTGTGTGTGAACCATGAGACGAGAGATGTCAATGTCATTAATGAGTATGGTGGTACGTCACTCTTAAACCACCATTTTGGACACACTTAATACAAATTTGCTCATCTTTTCCCTAGAATCGGCAACCATTATTGGAGCATACTTAGACAATTGTGTGAAATTTAAAGCATGTTCCCTCACACTCATACTTCCTTGACGAAGGTTGATAAACTCAAGCACCTTTGCTTCCCTCATCTCAAGGGGAAAGAACCTATCAAGAAAAGCAACCTTAAACGTTTCCCAATCAAGAGATCTCGCATCTTCTGATCTCCCTTCTTTCCATTTGTTGAACCATGTTTGAGCAACACCTTTCAATTGATAAGCGGCCAACTCCACCTTTTCCACTAGCGTCACTCTTTTGATCATCAAGACCTTATAAACCTCATCGATGAACTCTTGAGGATCTTTCTCAATAAAAGAACCATGAAACTCCGGAGGATTCATCCTAGTGAAGTCCCTCACTCTAGAATCCGACGTACTGACATTCGGGCTTACGGGAACCACAACCTCCCTATTGTCTTGGGCCTTCATAGCTTGAGCCAACAATTGAAAAGTAGTCCTAAACTCTACATTAGACACTTGTTCAGCCAATGGATCAACCGGAAATTAAGGAGCTTGGGGAAGAGCTTTTTCTTCCGCATTCTCCCTCATATTCCTTTTAGCATAAGCTCTTCGAGTAGCCATATCATGTAGAGCATCATATAAGGATTATGAGAGAGACCTTATAGAGTTAAATTGTATCGCAAAACTTAAGAAGTCTATAGCGCTTTGTCTCAATAGCCATCTAATATAATAGAATCAAATTGGGCCTAGCCCATACATCATTTCCAAAATTGAAATACAAGATAGAAACTAAACAATGGAAATCCTTCCTCAAACCATGAGGACTCACCAAGCTTGGGAATCAACCAAACAAATCTCTAGCCAAGGAACTGAGAACCCTAAATATCGGACCCTACATTTGGGAAAAATATAGGCAATATGCGTTAGTACCAAAAAATGTACCAAGTATGATATCCATGCATAAAACATTTAAATCATGCTTAAACGGTACATTTAATGAACATGCAATTGACCAAGCTAAAACATGATATAAGAAGGTTAGAAAACATACTTCATAAAAACATGGTCAATGCAAGCTAACATCTTTAAAACATTTGAACATATATGAGATACTCCTTGAGTAACCTTAGTTCATTATTAATGTAGGGAATTAGCCTTAACCGACATAGAGACTATGTGAGCTATAATATGATCCTCCGGTGTCTCCCACACCAAAAAGGGTTTTCTAACTTGACATGTTAAGGACCATGAACTTCTAGCTTAAGTGGATCCACTATCTAATTCCTATGGGGGCATATAGTTAAGGGATAAAGAGATTGCTACTAGAAACATGACCGCAGTTAATGAGAGAGCTTCCATCTCATGAGATTACTTTTAGAAACTCGCCTCTACTAATGGAAGAGCTTCCATCTCAATATCAATATCCTCTGGGTGCTAAGCATAAATATCACGGAATAGTCTTTTCTTACTTATTCTCATTATTCATGGAAAGGCATGTCATCTTGCCAATCCTTGCTAAATCATAGGATAGCTCCTTATCATTGATTCATTTAGGTGAGAAAACCTTTCAACCTTAGAATCCTTAATAAGTGAGAAAACCTTTCACATCATGCTTTCATGTGTTTATGAGAAAATCATTTCAATAACAAAACATTAACATAATCATTGATACTTTACTCTCAAAGCATCCTTAAATATTTTCATAGCTTTCATAAGAACATGCATTGCACCATAATTTACCTTAAGACTCAAAACCCACTTTCAATCATCAATATTTAGAGAACATGAGTTACTTATGGATTTCATCATAAAATGATGTAAATCTATCAATACATGCTTAATTTCATAAAACTCGTCCTTCATAATCAAAATCCCACATCATATGATCTTAACATGAAAACATGGGATTACATGGGTTTATTGGGAAAAACATCATAAAATCATAGTATTTCATCAATTTATTTATAGAGGATCATAATTCAATCATTTAAATCAATAATCATAAGAACCCATAATGAAAAACCCTAACTCAATTGGGGAATTCTAACTTTGAAATAGAAGGATTTGGGAACTCTATGGATGGATGGAATCCATGGATTAAAACTATCATACCTTGAATCCAATTGCTAATTTTTAATGGAGAAATGGAGAGTTTAGCTTGAAACCCTAGGTGAATCCTTCTTCAATTTCTAGAGAGAGAAATATTTGAGAGTTCTTCTTTTTTGGTGAGTTTGGAGATAATGATTTCTATTGGGAAATTTGGGGGTAAAAAGACTTATATAGAGATCCTAAACAAAGGCACAATGACATAGCATAGGAGTTAATTAATTAGGAAAAGACCCAACTACCCCTTAAAAATCACTGATTCTTGTTGACCCACGATCATGACCGACGGACCTTGGTCAGGACGACGGGCCGTCTTGCACGACCGTTGTTTGTGGTTAGTGACTTGATTCTGGGGTTCTGGACCACGGGCCCTTGACCACGGACCATGTCCCCACCAACGGTCTGTTGGTTTAGGCCGTAGGTCTACCTCTTTTTGGACCTTTATTGGGGAGCCATCCATGGACCACACCTACAGTTTGTGGTCCCATCGACGAGCCGTGGGTGGCCCTCCTAGGTTGGTTCATGCAATTTTCAAAAAAAGCAGTCTTACCAAATTTCGGATACGGTGTGCTACTGTGAGGTTCGAGAGAACTCACTCGAAACATGATAGTTGATCGATATATAGCTATCGTATTCAAAACCTAGCCTACCCATTGCAATTCAACAACTTAGAGCAATTTGTAATTACCCATTGAGCGAAATTAGCATTCGATTGATCACATTTCTAAGGTCTTCTCTCTAATCGTTTAACTTTCGTGTTAATTGTAAATGTTGAAAAAATTGGTTACTAAATCCCACCATTTGATATTGGTAGATAAATTCATGTATTTAATTTATGTTGCGTAGCTTCGTACTCCTACAAAAGATTAGAACACGCCTAGTTTACTTCATAATCGAATTCTTTACCTATCACTCCCTGTGGGATCGACCCCAAATCATCGTTTGGTTTATACTTATTAGCGACCGCCTACACTTTGAGTCGGAAGAATGTAGTTGAGCATTACAAAAAATGGCACCACTGCCGGGGAGTGGTGTTTAGAATTCTTTTATCGAAGTGTTTTTGTGAACTAATTTTGTTGTAGTAGAATTTTATTATTTATGTTCTTCTTGGCTTCTCCAAAACAGGTGAAGAAATGAGTGTGGAGCAATGCAAGTCAACTTGGGAACAATGTGACATCAGAAACTTACATGATGTTAATGTGGATCTATTGGGAAGTGTTGGTGCTATTCGATTGCCTCCAACTGTGGGCAATGCGGTGTTTCATGTGACCAGTAGTATGTTGTAGTTGTTGCAAATGAAAGGTCTCTTCGGGGGACTTGCTCATGAGTACCCTCATGACCACAATAGCAACTTTGTGAATGTGTGTAGACCATTTTCATTCAAGAACATCACTCAAGAGTCAGTTCGACTCCATTTGTTTCCCTTTTCTCTAATGGGAGAAGCAACAAAGTGGTTGAACTAGTTACCAAGGGAATCTATCACGTCTTGGGAGGAGCTTACACATGTGTTTTATGAAAGATTCTTCCCTCCCTCGAAGATGGTTAAGCTCAGGGATAATAATAAAAACATCAAGAAAATTAATGGTGAGCCTATTCATGAGACGTGGTCGAGATTTCAAAAGATGGTTCTCCAATGTCCTTCCCATGGGTTGCCAGGCAATGTGCTATTGCAATATTTTTTCGGAGTCTTGACACCATCAATAAAGGTGTCGCTTATCAACTCATTAGGGGCAGAATTATGAGGCAACCATTCGCCGTAACTTCAATGTTGATTGATGAGATGACCAAAATTAATCGTGCATAGTATACAAGAGAGGATCAAGTGTCTCCTCTAAATTTCAGGCTAACCAAGGAACAGTTGGAAAAGAACAAAGAATGTAATGAGAACATGGCCAAGATGATGACTCAAATAAGGTTGTTGATAAAACATGTCATGGGAAGTGGCTATAAGGTTGTGAGTGCAGTTGGTGAAAATAGCGGGGTGAGTTCGGAAGATTCACAAATTGAAACTATGTATGATGAAGAGGTCCATTTCTTATCAAAGAAAATGGGGGCTTCTCGTTCGAGCTATCCAAGGTTAGGTGGGAATCAAGGTTGGAAAAGAGATTGTGATGATGAATGGAGAGATCGAGTTCGATATTGGCGAGATTGGGACACATATTAGAGAGATGGAGATGATGATAATAATTGTTATGTGCACACTTATGACTATCCAACATCAAAGGAGCTAAATACCGACACCGAAAGCTTTCAGACCGGGGATCTGCTTGCTCGCATCCTAAACAAAGTGGAAGGATAGGATGAATTACTCAAGGAGATGAGGGCAGATTTCTCATCTTCAAATAAAACGGTTACCTCTCACTCTGCCTCAATAATGCAACTTGAAACTTATTTGGGTAACCTTTCAACTCAATTCAATTCAAAACCACAAGGGGGTCTTACTAGTGATACTTTGGCTAGTTCGAAGAATAATTATGACCAATGCATCGCTATTTTGACTCGGAGTGATAAGAACGTGGGTAGTAATGTAGCAAATGATGACAAGGCAAGTTCAAGTAAAGAGAAAAATGTTGTTATTGATAGTGATGGACTCGCGGAGGAATTGAACAATCAAATGTCCAAAGAGGTTGATGATGTACCGAAGGATGTTAAATCTGGTGATGTTAGGAAACAAATGTGGGGG
Source organism: Solanum infundibuliforme (assembly GCA_029582565.1). NCBI lineage: Eukaryota > Viridiplantae > Streptophyta > Magnoliopsida > Solanales > Solanaceae > Solanum > Solanum infundibuliforme. The sequence goes on from JAJOOG010013796.1 coordinate 51,259, forward strand.
TTGCTCCTCCTTCGGTGTCTACAAAGTCGTTGCCTAAAGTTTACCCACCATTCCCCCAAAGATTGAAGAAGAGGGATGAAGATTCAAAGTTCCAAAAGTTTCTCTCTGTTTTCAAAACTCTATCTATCAATCTTCCATTGGTGAAGGCGTTGTTAGAAATGTCAGGTTATGCAAAGTTTATGAAAGAGTTGGTTACTGATGTTTGCGTAATCAAGACATAACTTCTGATGCAAGTGTCTACGATCATACAATAGTTTAGTAACCCAACCAAGGGTTGGGACCGTTCCAAAGAGAGTGGTTTTGAGAATTAATAGAAAAATAAAACTTAGTTCTAACTACTCGTAGCTAAAGACATTAACGATTAGAAACATTGTAAATTAAAGTGGGACACAAGAGTGTCAATTAACAATAGGGAGTTTTGTCACTAGTAAGTAAAAACAGCAAAATAAACGAGAGTTTCTGAGTAATGAGAGGGGATCCTTGGGATGTGACAGGAATACAGGTTAAGCTAGATTATTGGGTACATGCTTTCGATAGAAGATCCATAGAATAATTGTGACTAGGCTAGACTTTAAGGGGGATAAGCTCTCTCTCGAGCAACTTACCCCGTTTCAAATGCATTCCTAGCGGACACCCACTTGCCGCATAAAAACCAGCCTACTCCTTAACCCACTCACTCTCTCGAGCTGAGTGTGTGGACATAGGATTAGGGTTCACTCTCTCGAGATGAACCTCATGTCGACCCACTCAGATTGGCCATCAATTTATTAGTCTTAGTTTTACGACCTCTCTCCCGAGCAAGCCGAAAACACATAAATAAACTTGTATTTGCAACTACAAATTCATTAATTTCATCTACAACTACTAAACTAAATAACAATTAAACTACGATTAGACTATCAAGAAGCAAGACCCAACAATTATCTTAACCCATATTCGCTAAATCACACCCCAAGAATTGGGGTTTTTAGCCACACATGTATAGGATATAGAAATTTATACCAAATTGAGCTTGCATTCAACTGGGTATGAAGATTTAAGTCTTGATACAAGCCAAAAGTGAAGAATCCAAGAGACCCAAACCCAAATCATGAAAGATGAAATCCTGTGGATCTTCAAGTCTTCAAAACCCTCTCAAGCTTCAAGCAAAAACATTAAAAAGTACTATTATATATGAAAACTATAATAATTGTTCGACTCTTAAAACTACAACTCTAGCTAGTATTTATAGTTTTCACAGGTTTGTTCTGTAGCGGATCATTCGGCGCCGTTAGTCGGAATTGTCGATCAACTCGGCGATTCGCCCTTTGGTGTAGTTCATCGTCGTCTTGTACCAACCTTCAGCATCGTCGTTCTTTGGGTCATTGGGCGACATGGTACAACTTCACGGAACTTCTCGGCGATGCGTCAACTTCTCCCTTTTTCCGCCGACTTGATCCTTTCCTTCAGGGTTCAACACACTGGAACAAAAGGCGAAGTAAGACCCTTCGGTGATTCACCAAGTGGACTTGGTGATCCTCAGGCCTTCATTAATTCATTCTTTTCAGCCTTTTCGTTCCTTTTTACGACGTAGTGTCCATGCTTTCCTTCAAACTTAAAATACTTGAAACTTAAGGGTTTTCATCAGATATTGAGATAATATAAGCATTTGAGGACACAATTTCTATTAAAATATAGCCCTAAATGAGTCCAATTTGTGGACTCATTAGTTACCAAGAAGAGGAGTATGGATTTTGAAATGGTTGAGGTTTCCCATAGTTGTATGGCCATTATGACGAGGAATATGGTTATCCAAACAGCTGACCTGGAGGAATTCACTATTCCATGCACTATAGGGATATTTCAATTTGCCAAAGCATTGTGTGATTTGGGGGCAAGTATCAATTTCATGTCCTATACCATTTTCAAATAACTTGGGCTAGGTGAGCCTAAATCAACAATGATGCATCTTCTCATGGCCGACCGATCTATCAAGCGTCCTATTGGCATTCTTTATGATATTTTGGTGAAGGTGGATAGATTTATATTTCAGGCCGACTTTGTTATTCTTGATTGTGAGATTGATATCGATGTTCCTATCATTGTAGGTAGGCCGTTCTTTGCTACCGGAAGAGCTCTTGTTGACACTGTAAGTGGTTAGCTAATATTTTGGATAAATGATGAGGAAGTTACTTTGAATGTGTGTCAATCGATGAAACAACCTAGTGACATCCATGTGGTATCGGTTATTGATGAGATTGATGAAGTTGTCGCTAGTGTGAGTGAAGTTTCTTGTATGGGTAAGTCTTTAGTCGCCGTCCATTTGAATTACAATGGTGAAGAAATTCAAGATTATGATGACGTCAAGGCTGCTTTATCGGGTTTGGGTTCCTATTCTAAGAACCCCTTGATGCTTGATATTGATTTGAAAAATCGGGAGAGTCCTCCCGCCAAACCATCCACTGAAGAACCGCCAAAGCTCGAATTGAAGGTACTTCCATCTCACCTTCGTTATGTGTTCTTGGGAGCTAATAACACATTGCCCGTAATTATTGCCGCTGATTTACTTGAGTGGAAAGTGCAAGCACTTATTTGTGTGTTGAAGAGACATATCAAGGCTATTCGGTGGACGATTGCCGATATTGTGGGAATTCTTCCCGGTATTTGTACCCACAAAATTCAATTGGGTAGTAAATGCAAGCCAAGTGTTGAGCATCAAAGGAGCTGAAATCCCCCAATGCAAGAAGTGGTGAAGAAGGAAATCATCAAGTGGCTCGACACGGGAGTTGTTTACCCTATTGCAGATAGCAAGTAGGTGAGCCCCGTTCAATGTGTGCCAAAAAAGATGCTATTACTGTGGTCCTTAATGGAAAGGGGAACTTGTACCAATGTGACCGGTTACCGGTTGGCGTGTACGTATGGATTATAGGAAGTTGAATGCATGGACCTAAAGAGATCATTTCCCAATGCCCTTTATGGATAAGATGCTTGATAGACTCACAGGGCACGGATGGTATTGTTTCTTGGATGGTTATCCAGCTATAATCAAATATCCATTGCACTAAAATATCAAGAAAGTTCAACTTTCACATGCCCCTATGGAACGTTTTCCTTAAAAATAATGCCGTTCGAATTATGTAATGCGCTGGCAATGTTTCAACATTGTATGCTCTCTATCTTTGCTGATATGGTAGAGGATTCGATGGAGACTTTCATGGATGACTTTTCGGTTGTGGGGGACACATTTGAAGCATGCCTTGAGTACCTCAAAAAAGTCTTGCAATGATGTGTTGAAACAAACCTTGTGCTAAATTGGGAGAAATGTCACTTTATGGTCAAAGAAGGTATTGTATTGGGGCACAAAATCTTGGGAAATGGCATACAAGTTAATCAAGAGATGGTTGAAGTTATTGCCAAGTTGCCTCCTCCCATTTCGGTTAAAGGTGTTTGGAGTTTTCTAGGGCATGTACGTTTTTACCAGTGGTTTATCAAAGATTTCTCTAAGGTAGCTTATCTTATTTGTAAGTTACTTGAAAAGGAATATGTATTGATGTTTGATGAAGCTTTTGTCAAAGCATTTTTGTTCTTAAAAGAAAAGCTAGTGTCAGCTTCGATCATTGTTGCTCCTAATTGGAGCATTCCATTTGAGCTAATGTGTGATGCAAGTTGTGTAGCTTTGGGAGCTGTTCTTGGTCAATGAAAGGTTAATTTGTTTCACCCGGTGTATTATGCAAGTAACACTTTGAATGTAGCTCAAAAGAATTTCACTATCACTGAGCAAGAAATATTAATCGTGGTGTACACTTTTGAAAAGTTTAGAGCCTATTTGTTGGACACTAAAATGGTGGTACACACCGACCTTGCGGCGTACTTGATGGCTAATAAAAATTTGAAGCCAAGGTTGATTATATGCGTGTTATTGTTGCAAGAATTTGACTTTGAGGTCAAAGATCAAAAAGGGTGTGAGAACTAAGTGGCGGATCACTTGTCAAGGCTTGAAACAAATGTTGTTGTTTTCGGTGAGAAAGATATTGAAAAAGCCTTTCCTGATGAGTAGTAGATGGTTGTGTGAAATACTCCACCTTGGTATGCTAATTTCGCAAAGTATGTGGTGTGTAGAATCCTTCCTGATACTATGAATTTCTACCAATGAAAGAGGTTCATGTTTGATATGAAGAAGTAGTTTTGTGACGAACTTTACCTATTTCAGGAATGAGCGGACCACATCATTAGAAGGTGTATGGGAAGTGGAAGTATATGCAATTCTTGATGTTTTCCACACATCAACGGTTGGTGGCTATCATAGTGGAGTGTGTATGGACGCTAAGGTTCTTCAAAGTGGTTATTATTAGCCGACGTTGTACCAAGATGCATACTCTCTTGTTAAACAGTGTGTTCAATGTCAAAAGCAGGGAGGAGTGTGATTAGTTCGAGATTTGGACTCATTTAGGGCTTTGTTTATATAGATTTAGTGTCCTCAAATGCTTATTTTGTGCCAATAACTGATGTTAAATCCTTAATTTTCAGGAATATGGAGAGAGGAACAAAGTAAGGACGCTAACAGGCAAAAAGGAACAAAATAGACTGAAGGAGTGAAGATGGGCAAGACTGAGGATCACCAAGACCACTCGGCGTGTCGCCGAGTGTCTTATCAGACCGCTTAAAGTTCCAGTTTGCCAAGCCATGAAGGAAAGAAGGAAGTTTGCGATGAAAAGGAGCAGTCGGCAGATCGCCGACTTATTCCGCGAAGCCAAGACAGATCGCCCAAAGTTACAGACCTTAAGGATGATGAGTACCAAGGCAAAAGGGCAATAGAAAAGAACAAAGGGTTGCTCACTGGGTGGTTCGGCGAGCCCGACTTACTTCGCCGAGTGACTCTTCGCAGCACCTTTTTTATGACTATAAATACGTTTTTGAACATTTAGTTTTATATCTGGGAGCTATCAAACAATCTTTGAGCTATCAAATACTCTTGAGAAAAATATTGAGACAGTTTTCTCTAGTTTTCCTTAGCATTGTGGGATTGAAGAAATTCATTTCTGAGAAATTGGAAGTGGGCCTTTGAGATGCATCAAATTGGAACATTGTAAAGACGAAATCACTCTTACCTAGTTGATGGAAACTCAATTTGGCAACTTTTTTTAACTTTTTATAATGTCTAGCTAAAACCGCAATTCTTGGGGTGTGATTATGTGATTATGACTTGATTCAGCTTATGGGTATTGCTAATTTTTAGTTGAAATGCTATTTAGAAGTGAGTCTAATCATTATTTGTGATTTAATTTAAGAATTGAAGTTGCAAATGCAGTTCTACCTTTGTGTTCTTGGCTTGCTCGAGAGAGAGGTTTTAGAACTAAGGTTTTTGATTGATGGTTTGTGGGAATTGGGTTGACATGGGTTGAACTCGAGAGAGTGAATCCTAAACCCTTTCCCACACATTCAGCTCAAGAGAGTGAATGGTCTAAGTTGTGGGTTGCTCTTATTTTGTATGCTTGCTGATGTTCGAGAGAAATCGACTTAATTTGGGGTGAATTGTTCAAGAGAGAGTTTATCTCCACTATAGCCTAGCTTACTCACTAATATCTAGTTGTTTTACTAATAGGTGCAATTACCGAAATATCTATATTAGCTTATAATCGATCACATCCCAAGAATCCGTCTCTTTATTGTTAATTCGTATTGCTTGTTACTGCTATTTGTAGTTGATAATCAAAACCAAAACCCCCATTTCGAAATCATGTCACCTAATGATTTGAATGATGTATTTATTCGACAATTTTTATTTCTATGACTGATTTGATTGCATTTGTACTTCCCAATTTAATCAGGAACACGTACCGCTTCCTGTGGGATTTGACCCTAACTCATTTAGTTGGGTTATATACTGATGAATGACCGTTGACTCTTAGATTTAGATGAGGTGTCTTTGAAACGTTATTAATCAAAATGGCATAGATGCCGTGGAGTGGTGTCGTTTGAAATTCTTTTGGTGAAGTTAAATTGTGTTATTGTTAGTCATAGTTGAATCTACCTACTTTTAGTTTTGGTTTTTGTGTTGCTTAAAACAGATGAACTGAGTGTATATTGTAGCAACGGTAACCAGGTGGACTACCCTCCTTCAATGATGTTGAGTCTTAGAGATTACATCCTAAATTTCAAACACTTGGAGGGTGAGACAATCTATGAGTTGTGGCTGAAATATAAGACACTATTGCTGCAATGCCCAACTCATGGAATCCCAGATAAGATGTTACTCGACTGTTTCTATAGAGGTCTTGGTCCTGAGAACAGAGGAGTGGCTGACTAACTCTCTCTGGGTGGTCTACTGCGACAACGATATGCAATAATATCCCAACTCCTCGATCGCATGATTGAGACTAACAAGGAGTAAGAAAGGGACCAGAATCTGGCAAAAATGTTGACCCAGCTGGATCTCTTAACCAGCAAGATCATGGAATTTGAAGTACTGTACAAAAAGAAAAATAGGTACATTCCCGCTCATTAGCGTAGAAAGCCCAAGGATTATGAGGGTGGACAGATAGAAAAGACACTCTCACTAATTCTCCACAAAGTCGAAGAACATGATAGAGTGTTGAAAGAGATAAAAGAGAATGTCTCAATGCTAAATTAGATGAATGCTTCTCATTCCATATCTATTAAGCTATTGGAGACCCAAATGGGTCATATGTTAGCTCGTCTCTACTCGAGACAACAAGGAGGGATGCCTAGTGATGCTATGGCAAATCCCAAGGGTGAGGCTTGATTGGGTACTTACGTCGTGCCACGACGTTAACTAAGGTGCTTCTTGGGAGGCAACCTAAGTTTTTATTGCTTTATGTTTGTTTTTGGGAATAATAGGTGTTGATTCTGCAGGTTGAAGTGTGTAATGTGTTTGAAATATGTAGGTTGGCAAGCCAAGAGTCCAGTCTGTGACTCTCCAAAAAGGTCGGTGAGCCCGACCTGGACTGTCGTTGGACTCAGGAAAAAATATCAACTAGAGTCTGTAAAACTCAACGGACCCATGGACAAGTCAGCGCCTCACTGAATCGGTCAGCGAAACCGATATTGTCTGTCGTTTGGACCCCCAAATTAACTGGAGGTCCTGTAACACTTGGTGAGGTAAGTAACCACTCGGTGTGTCCCAGAGTGGATCGATGAACACGACTAATATCGCTGATGGGCCGCGAACTAGCCAGTTTTTAAAAGACCAAAGGTTTAAAATTTGAAACTCTTTCACATTCCCTCATTTTTAACTTCATACAAGCACATGCACAGTTTAAACTTTCAATATTCTTGCATATTTGTCGCTTTTTGCCCTTGATCTTGTGTTCGGAGTTGGAATTCTTTGCTGCCAAGAATTACAAATTCGTTTTTCGGCATTAAAAGTTGGTTTTCGGAACTCCAAATTCTTAATTAGCGGTTAAATTCAAATGCAATTGTTTATATGATTATTGATGTCTGTTCGGCCTCTCTAAAATCATATTGTTGTGCTAGTTTGCATTTTGTATTGTCGTAATTGTGCCTAAATTGCCTAAATGGTCGATTTCCAAAAATTTGTGCTTTAAAATTGATCTTAAACTTGTGGGTTGTGTTAAATTGTTGTTGAGTCTAGTCGAGTGAAGTCTGAGTAACCCAAATTGTTCTAAATGGCATGCTTTGCCCAATGATGGAGCGTTTGACGTCATTCCTAAGGGAAAAAGTCGTCAAATGACCAATTTTGGCCAAACCGATGGAAGTTTGAGTACCCCGGTGGAATGGGTCATATGGGTCTGAGTTTGATTGAGTTTTTATGTTGTTTGCTTTTGTTTTCGAGGTCTGCGGGTTTGATATTGGGAGTCAGGGTTGAAAATGGGCACGTTTGGCAGTTTGGCGAGCTAGGTCGAGCTCGCCCAATCACTCGACGGTTGCCTGAAGTCCCCCTAGATCACCTTTAATTTCATGAATTGGTTGACTTTTGTTCTGTAATTTTCGATGAAAAGCCTGAGCTCGCCGAGTTCACTCGGCGACTCGCTGAAAGTCTCCCTTGATCACCATTTTTGCGCCCCTAACCCCTAAAACATACTGTAAGTTTTGGCGGGCTAGTCTGAGCTCGCCGAATGATGTCGGCGATTCACCGAAAGCCCTTTAATCGCCAAGTGGAAATTTTTTCAAGAAAATCCTTTTGGCGAGCCCGATTTGCCTCACCAAAGTGACTTGGCGACTCACCGATCTGTTCGGCGAGTCTTTCTGCACCATGATTTCTGCAATTTTCTTGAAATTTTCCCTAACTATTTGTGATGTGTTTTGCAGATATGGCTAGACCAAAAGTAGCAGGTCTAGACATGCTGCCCTGCAAGAGGTCAAAGGGAATCACATTCAACGAGGATGCAGCTGCATCCAAAGCAAAGGCTACAAAACTTCCTACCACATGTGGGAAAGGTAAAGGCAAAGGAAAGGCATCGCTCCTGAGTCACTGGAGGTCAGCTCCGACAATGAGGGAGTGTATGACACTCACCTCACCACTTCTGAGAGTGATGGAAAGCACCAAGACCCTCAGGATGCCATCTCTGAGCCTGAGGATGAGCAATTGTTATTGGCCCGAAGAGCTGAGCTGCATTCCAAGAAGATGCATGATCCGTCTAGGATTAGGGTGCCTGAGACCCTTACCTCCCCTCTTGTCCCAGATCAGGATGTGGTCCCAGCACCACCTACACAGGGTCCTCCTCCCTGGTCTATGAATAGACTAAAGGCTGAGGGATTGAGGACCATCATAGAGGAGAAGAGGCTATCTACAGATGGAGTGATAGACACACATCCAGAGATCTGGAGCACCTTGAGGTTCCACAAGTTTCAGATCTTCACTAAACCCCGTGGACCTTACATTCCCAATTGGGTTCGGGAATTTTACACTGCCTACGGAGCCTCAGTGCCACAAGGGAAAATAAAAGTTGCCACATTCAAGACAGTGGATTATGTAGTGATCATGGACAAGAAGGTAAAGTCTGATAGTGATGAAATCAATGCAGTTTTGGAGTGCACCAGAAATACTCCTGATGACTATCAATACATTATCAAGACAAAGCCATTAGAGACTTTGAAAGAATGGTTAGCCCATCTGTTATCTGATGGCACTCCTAGGTGGATCGAGCCGGGAGCACCCATAGAAAAGAAAGAACTCAACTAGCAGCAAGGTACTGGTTTGGCTTTATTAGCAGCACCATCAAGCCGTCCCAGAATAAATCTATCCTCCGCCACATGAAAGCAGCAGATCTTGCTTGCATCATTGAATAAAGGAGCACAAATTTGGGTATGATCATTGGCCATGAGGGCTAGGCAGCGTCAGACTTGACATCCTTTTCCGGTGTTGATCACTGAGCTTTGCAGATAAGCCCGAGTGCCCTTTGATGCGAAGAAGGATATGGATGTGACTCCCACCTCCTATACTGACATCAGGCGGATTGAGGCAGAGTATCTAAAGGATGAAGCTTAGAAGAAGAAGGCATCCCCGGTGGATTCTACCCTGGCTGTGGATACTGGACTTTACCTGCAGAGGCAGTATTGCCTACTCCGTCCCCTGGGCCTTCAAGTATCTCTAGTGATGCTCCTTCATTGACTCTGAGCTCTTTTACCGCTCCCTTGCCCCCTAGGTTTGGTGCTAGTGCTGCTGCTGCTTCCCGACCTCCACTAACCCAGGCTACGATACTACGGATAGGGCAGCTAGCCCATTCTGCTGATAGGCGTGCCTCCAGGCTTGAGGCCACAGTCCCTGGGATGATTGAAAGGGCCCTTAATGTTACTGTGACACCCCTTAGAGTGTCTATTGATGCCCTTTCGACAAGCATAGTGGTGTGTGAGCGAGGCCAGGGGGTCACTGATAAGGTGATGGCCTTAAAGGCTGCAATTGGTGAGTTGAGGAAGGACGTGAACCAGCTAAAGTCAATCGATATGTCCATTATTTTTGGGACTGTTGAGATCCCTGACATGCCAGCTAATACAGTTGTGCCTTCGGCTACCACCAGAAATGAGGTTCGAGCTGAGGAGGTGATTGTTATTGAGTCTGAGGCATAGACTGATGAGTAGCAGCTCAGTGTCGATGAGGAGACCACATATGAGGGCCTTACAATGGTTGAGGACACCATGGTGTAGTCATCGTGCAGATTTCATTAGCAGATACACTCATGGCAAACTCTAGTGGAGCTAGTGCATATGTGACCCCGGACATTGATACCCCGACAGATGGAGCGTCTATGTAGACAGGACCCTTCTTTACCTCCCCCTCTGTCATTTTTATTGACATTCTATTATTTTGTTTCATTTGAGGACAACTGCATTTTTTATTTGTGGTGGGGTGAGGTATTTCCATACCTACCTCTTGCGACTATCATTTGTGTATATATTGGGTTTTTGTGTTTTGAATTGTGTGTTGATATTGTTTCGTGGATGTTTGAGCTTATGGCTCCTTATTATGACATGTAAATGGTTTTGACCCTTTCGAAAAAAATTGCCACCTCTTATTTTGTGTGAATGTGGTTGTTCTTGTGCAAATTTGAGTTTCGGTTATGATCAATACCGATGACTTGAATAGTGCTCTTAATCAAACAAAAATGAATCTGCAGCTACGATGAGGCGAAATGAAGTTGCATAGACAATGTGCGTACTTTTTGCATCTTGTTGTGACTAGCCGATTATCGAATGGAGTCTCTTGTGATGAACATTGCGCACTAGCAAAGTGTGGAGTCTCGTTTGATATTGGTGCCAATGCCTTGTGTGATGAGCTTACCGTGAACCTTGTGTGATGACACCTAGAATTTGCCCCATTGGTCCGATTGACTAACTGATGCAAGCTTTTGAAATGATCTTAGGCAACGATTTTGAAGAGTGAAACAATTTGACAATATACCTCTTTTGTGGCCAACCTTGTGAGTTATGTGAACCTTGTTTGAACCCCTTTGAGCTTTATCCTTTTCTTGGAAGAAACTTGAGCAATTGTGACCCCTCTCTATCCATTCACCCATAATCCTCATGAAGTGTGGTTTGTTTGAATAACCAACTTAGGCCAAAAGCCTAAGTTAGGGGTGTGGTGAAAAGAGAAGGTAAATTATGAAGTGTGAAAAATTCCCGTTTGAGCCAATGGTCTTGAAAAAGATGCAACCCCTCCATATAAAAATAATAAAGAAAAGAAGAAAGCAAAAGAAAAAAAAGAATGAAAAGTTGTGATAGTTGCAAAAGAAATGGGGTGTCCGGTATTCCATTGGAGGGTGAATAATGAGGTAAATTTTGAGCATGAGTAAAAATGCTGAAGAAAGGAAGAAAAGTGATGTTCATACCACATTTCATGAGGATAGCAGCTGCTGAGCCTAAATGACCATACCTTTACACTCAGCCCCGTTATAAGCCTTCAAAAGACCTTTTTGATCTAGAGTGAGCTGAAACGAATGTTGATTGGAAAATAAGGGCAAACCTATGGGTGAAGTCATGCATGTGTTCATCTTTTTTAGTGTGAGAGTTGCATGTGATTCCAGAACTATAAATTGTTGAAGAATTGTGTGTAATTATGGAATCATCTTTGTTGTGAGGACATTTGAGCACCTTTTTTGAAGCTTCAACTTGCATTTGAAGCAAGTATTGTGAACTTGAGTACCTTTGATAATGGTGAGTCACAACTTGAATCTTTGAGTGCACAATATATCCTTGCATGAGTAAGTTGATTCTTATTGTGTGCATTCATGATTGAGTCTTTTGTAGCACTGTTTGAGACAACCTTTTCGAACAATTGAACTTGAGTTTTACTTGAGGACAAGAAAAAGTTTAAGTTGGGGGTGTTGATGAGTCCGAGATTTAGACTCATTTAGGGCTTTGTTTATATAGATTTAGTGTCCTAAAATGCTTACTTTGTGCCAATAACTGATGTTAAATGCTTGATTTTCAGGAATATGGATTGAGGAACAAAGCAAGGACGCTAACCGGCAAAAAGGAACATAACAGGCTGAAGAAGTGAAAATGGGCAAGCTTGAGGATCGCCATGACCACTCGGCGTGTCGCCGAGTGGCTTATCAAACCACTTAAAGTTCCAGTATGCCAAGCCCTGAAGGAAAGAACCAAGTTGGCGATGAAAAAAACCAGTCAGCGGATCACCAAGTGATTCTGCGAGGCCAAGACAGATCGCCCAAAGTTACAGACCTTGAGGATGCTGAGTACCAAGGCAAAAGGGCGAGAGAAAAGAACAAAGGGCAGCTGGTCGAGTGGTTCGGCGAGCCCGACTTACTTCGCTGAGTGACTCTTCGTAGAACATTTTTGGCGACTTTAAATACGTTTCTGAACATTTAGTATATCTGGGAGCTATCAAACAATCTTTGAGCAGTCAAATACTCTTGAGAAGAATTTTAAGACAGTTTTCTCTAGTTTTCCTTAGCTTTGAGGGATTGAAGAAATTCACTTTTCAGAAATTAGAAGTGGGTCTTTGAGATTCATCAAATTAGAACATTGTAAAGGTGAAATCACTCTGACCCAGTTGATAGAAACTCAACTTGGTAACTATTTTTATCTTTTTATAATGTCTAGCTAAAACCCCAATTCTTGGGGTGTGATTATGTGACAATGGGCTGATTTAGCTTATGGGTATTGCTAATTGTTAGTTTAAATGCTATTTAGAAGTGAGTTTAATCATTAATTGTGATTTAATTTAAGAATTGTAGTTGCAAATGTAATTCTACCTTTGTGTTGGATGATGCTCTTTGTGTATACCGAACTGCATTCAAGACCCTGATTGGTATGTCCCCATACCAGTTGGTGTTCAGAAAGTCTTTCCACCAACCTATTGAGCTTGAACATAAGGCGCTGTGGGCTTTAAAAACCATGAACCTGTATTGGGGAAATACATCAAAGGGCATAGCCAACCAACTTCATGTGATAGAAGAGTTTCGGTTGCGGGATAATGAGAATTCAACCCTTTATCAGGAGAAGATGAAAAAGTGGCATGACGCTAAGATCCTTCAGCGTGAGTTTAAGGTCGGGGATGTTGTGTTGCTCTAACTCCCATTTGAGACTTCTTTTTTGGATAAACTTAAGTAAAAATGGTCGGGTCCATTCAAAGTAAATTGGGTGTTCACTAAAGGGGTAATTCAAGTTGAAAACAAGGAAGGGTCAATGTTTAAGGTTAATGGGCAAAGGCTAAAGTTGTACTTTGGGGAGTTCCCCAACGTGACAGCAGTTAAAGTGGTGTATTTGGAAAACGCTTGAATGCATGTCAATGTCATGTCACGACGTTAACTAAGGCGCTTCTTGGGAGCCAACCCAAGTTTTTAGTGTTTTGTGTTTTGTATAATGTTTGCTAATTGTGTAGGTTAGAGTCTCTAATTTGGAATAAAAGTTAATGGGCAAGGGATGGGTTCACTCAGTGAATCGCCAAATGGTCCTGCCCGCATCGCCCAAATGTGCTGCCTTTTGATAGCCCCAATTTGGGACAGTTCTAGAATATTGTGCGAGACCACACCCAACTGGGCAACTCGCCGAAGCAGATCGGAGAGCTTGCTTAGATCTTTACTATTGCATCAGCTGAAGTGTCGACTCTTTTTAAATTCTGGCGAGCTGATGTCTATATGATAACTCGCGAATTAGATCAGCAGTGTTGGCTCTGCTCACCGATTGGCGTGTAACTCGAAAAGTCATCTCTCATTTGATCTTTCTTATCGCAACTTCATCCACTCCTTTAGTGACCCTCACTATCCTTCTATTTCATTTCAGGTTGTTACTTTCCATTTTTATTTTGTATTAAGGACACTACTTAAATCTTTTTGGTGGGGTGAAGGTATCCTTATACTCATCCTCTTGGTTGTATTGTGTCTTGGTTTGGATATTTTTTTGTTTTGTTATTTTTGTTCAAAAATTCTCTTTGATTCTCTTTGTTGGATAATGTAAAATTGCGTGGCTCTTTAGCTCATTGGCTTCCTACTTAATTGTGTGATCGTGTGTGTTTGGTGTTCTCTTATACATTCGAGTGTCGGTTGCGATCAATATCGGTAACTTGAATAGTTCTCTTGATGAACGATATGTTTGTGCAAGTCCAACGAGAAAAATTGAGTTGCATAAGTCATGTATGAACTCTTACCATCTCATTATGACTAGTCGGATTGTCGAAGGGAGTCATGTAATGATCATTTCACTCGAGCTTAACTTGTTGAGTCATGATCGATGATTGTGTTGAATGCCATATGGTGAGGTTTATTTGAAATATGTGCATGGTGATATCTAGAACTAGCCCTGTTGGTCCAATTGACTGTTTTTGGTGAATGAAGGAAATGGTCTTAGGCATAAATCTTTTAGGGTGAACCTAATTGCTATACCTTTTTGTGACCACCTTATGAGTGTGTTAACTTAGCTTGGAACTATTTGAGCCTAACCTTTTCTTTGGATGAAACATGAACTCAAATGGCCTTGTCCTCTCCACCTAAAACCTTTGTGAAGTATTGCTTTGTTTGAATAGCCAACTTAGGCAAAAATCCTAAGTTGGGAGTGTGGTAAGAATGAGCAAAGAACTCAAGCAAGTAGTTCGTGAAATTCATCCTTGGGAACTTGTGTTGAAGAAAAAGATGGAAACCCTCCATATAAAAAAGAATGCAAAGAAAAGAAATGAAAAATTTGTATCAATTGTGCATTGTAGAAATAAAAGGGGCGTCTAATGAGCTATACCAAAAAATTGTATGCTTTGAATATGCCAAGGATGAGTTGTGAAGATGAAAAGAATGAAAGAAAGGGAGAAAAAAGTGAAATTTGAGCCATGCTTCATGAAGGTAGAAGTCACTAAGCCAAAATGATCGTACATGTACCCTCGGCCCAATTACAAGCCTTGAAAGACCTGCTTGATCTTGCATGATCCGAGTGATGCGTTGGTTGGAAAATAAAGGCAAGCCTATGGGTATAATCGTGCATGTTTTTCTCATTGTGAGTGTGGAATTGATTTTTGGTTCCTTATATGTAATATTTGATTGGCTTTGTGAGAGCATGGAATCATTCTTGATGTGAGGGCATTCGAATACTCTTGTTGAGCATGAATTTGCATTGAAGTGAGCATTGTGAACTTGAAATCTATTTGATGATGGATAGTCATAGTTTGAAACCTTTAGTGCACAATTAAACATTTCATGGGTAGATTGACCCTTGCATGCATTCATGTTGAGTCTCAAGTAGAACTATTTGTCGACATCTATGTTGACCTTTTGATCTTGTGTTTTACTTGAAGACAAGTAAAAGTTTAAGTTGGAGATGTTGATGAGTTGGGAATTTTGACTCATTTAGGCCTTATTATTCAATGATTTAGTGTCCTCAATGCTAAGTTTGTGCTCATAACTGATGTGATAGTGTTGATATACAACAATGAAAGTTTAAGAGCAAGTCAAGGACATTACAATGCGAAAAGGAGTGAAAAAGTTGGAAAAGCTCAAGAGAAGAGAAGCTGGAGCTCACAAAAGCAAGTCTGCTACTCGTTGAGTGATCTTCCAGCTCACCTAAAGTTCCAGCGAAGTAGCCCATGTACCAAACCAACTTGGCGAGCAAATGACGATTCATCGACGCGCCGAACGGATTGGCGACCACGACCCAGCTCACCTAAACTTCCAGCAAAGTAGCTTATGTTCCAAACAAGCTTGGCAAGCAAATGACGATTCAGCGACGCGCTGAATGGACTGGAGACCACGATCCAGCGCGCCAAAAGTTCCAGAACAATTGGATGTAGGAGCCAAGCCAAAAGGCGAGAAGAAGAGCAACTCGGCAAATCACCTAGCGGATCGATGATCTTGACTAACTTCTTTGAGTGGTCTCCGTGCTGAGTTTTTGGGAACATATAAATTCATTACTTGGAAACAAAAAAAGGGTTCCCTCACTATGTATTTTATGAGATTTTAGAGTTTTTCACATTCTTACATTGTTGAACACTTTTGAGAGGATTTGGATCTAGGATTTGAGATTTTAGGATTCTAACTTTAATTTTGGCATTGGGTATTTGTAGATCGTTAACAATTTGGATGGATAATCGATTTGGTAACAATTTCTTACTTTTCATTATGTTTGACTAAAACCCCTTACCTTAGGGGTGTGATTATGTAGTCGAATGCATTAATTAGTTTATGGGTATTATTAATTGCTGAATTTAATGTTGTTTTGACATGGGTTCAATTAATTTTTCATGTTTTAATTGATGAATTGCAAATTCGGTTCTAGCTTAGCTCTCAATGCTTTCTTGAGAAAGAGGTATTAGAGTAGAATGAATGATTGATAATTGTATTGATTGCGTCTTTAAAATACAATTTGAGAAAGTGGGTTAGATTGCTCCTTGACTACCCAACTTGAGAAAGTGGGTTAATTAAGGAATTGGGTTGTTTGGTATTGTTAAGCTTGTTGAGGTTCGAGAGAACTCACTCAAAACATGATAGTTGATCGAGAGATAACTATCATATTCAAAACCTAGCCTACCCATTGCAATTCAACAACTTAAAGCAATTAGTAATTACCCATTAAGCGAAATTAGCATTCGATTAATCACATTCCTAGGGTATTCTCTCTAATCGTTGAACTCTCGTGTTAAATATTACTCCTTCCGTCCCATTTTATGTGAGGTAGTTTGACTCGACACGGAGTTTAATGAAAAAAAAAAGACTTTTAAAACTTGTGGTCCAAAATGAATGATATATATTTGTGTGGCTGTAAATCATTTCATTAAGGGTAAAATAGACATTTTATAGTGAAATTGTTACTTAATATAGAAATGTGTCATTCTTTTTGGGACTGACTAAAAAGGAAAGTAAGTCACATAAATTGGGTCAGATGGAGTACTTGTTATAAACAATTGTTAGTAAATCCCCCCATTTTATATTGCTAGCTAAATTCATGGATTTAACTTATGTTGCGTAGCTTCGTACTCCTAAAAGAGATTAGAACACGTATTTACTTCATAATCAAATTCTTTATTGTATCACTCCCTACGGGATCTCATCGTTGGGTTTATACTTGTTAGCGACCACCTAAACTTTGAATCGGAAGTATTGTAGTTGAGCGTTATCAAGGTCAACGAAATCGACGATGAACAGTGACTCACCAAATGCAAACGGTGAACTTGTTGATCATCACAAAAGTTGACAGAATTTGGAGAGAAATTGAAGATTTAAAAGGACGAAAAAAGGTGATACTCCACGATCCGCTGGATGTTAAAGGTAGACTCGGATTAACTTACCAACTGAGGTTCAAACACCTGAAGCCTAAAGCGAGAGAAAAGCGAGCTAAAGAGAAAACAACAATTCGGCGAATGTATTTGCTGAGCCCGACTAACCTTGCTAAAATGGTCACGCAGTGAATTTTGGGCCAAATTTGGAAACTATAAATAGCCGAACGGAGAGAGAATGAAGTGTGCTGAATCTTTTTGAGAGACTATTCTAAACTCTTTTTCTCTAGAGTTTTAGAGAGAGAAACACCTTACACCACTTTTACTTTTGGGTTTGTTTAGCTTTGCTCTCGAAATTGATAATTTGAGGTTGAATTCGAAGTGGGTATTGCTTATAATTGCTCAATTTCATGTTACCTATGGTTGATTTCATACAAGGTATAATTTCTTTACACTTTGTGATGGGTGACAAGAACCCAAAAGTCTAGGGGTGCAATTATTGGGTTGTGTATTGGTTTGAGGTAGTGTGTATTGTGTTATGCTTGCTGCTAGAGAATTCTAAGGCATTCTAGAGGCTTCTAAGGAAAGATATAGGGAATTCTAGAGTCTTCCACTAACCTCTCCATAACTCTAGATTCTTCCCACTTATTTTTATGCCAAATTTTAAATACAAAGTGGCAGGTCATGACACTCTCCCCCACCTATTGATGCGACGATCGCGTCGCATAACTACTGCATGGACAACCGAGTCTTATCTTTTCGTATGCGCGACCAATAGTCCATTTACTTGATCAAGGTCCTCGTGCAACTCCTTTAGTTGCTTCTTAATCTCCTCTAGCTCAGCCTTGTGATCTACCTGCTTCCTTGGAGGTGCGTGCCTTGACGGCTTCTTTGACATCACGACATTGTTCCTTTTTGGAACCTTCTCCCTGCATGGTGGCATGGACCTTTTTGCACCATTGTCTTCTTTCAAACTTGAAATGGTGTC
Organism: Solanum infundibuliforme; assembly: GCA_029582565.1. NCBI lineage: Eukaryota > Viridiplantae > Streptophyta > Magnoliopsida > Solanales > Solanaceae > Solanum > Solanum infundibuliforme. The sequence goes on from JAJOOG010013796.1 coordinate 69,357, forward strand.
TATAAACGCTGACTCCTTCTTCTTAGGGTTTTTCTCAAGCTGCATGGCTGTTAGTCAAACCCGTCCTCCCGTCCTTGGTACCTTAACTAGGGGCACCATGCAGGATCCTCCTTGCTCCATGACCAAGAGTTGTTGGAGGTAAGGATCGATCATTGCATGGCACTGCTGGAAGAACTCTTGCCTTAGAATTATGTCAAAGAGGTCTAAATGAGTGACAGTGAAATTGGTCTTACCTTGCCACTTGCCTAGCGTGATGCTTACTCTATGCGCGACTCCACTCACGAGAGTCGGTGATGCATTGACCATCCTGAGTTGGGCGTTACTTGGATTGTAACTCAACCCCAACCTTGTTTCTGCCATCTTGGACATGATATTGGCCTTTACACCCGTGTCGACCATAGCACGAGCGGGTCTTCCATTAATCGTGAGGTCGACATACTGCGCGCCGTATTCTCTTAGCTTTCCTGGCTGCTTCGTGATGGCTCCGCATAATCCTATCAAGCCCAACTGCGTCATCTCTGCGCCTTGTTCTTGCTCATGTGCATCTTTCTCCTTTCGCTCTCGCAGGATAGCACCAAGGCTCTTCAATTAAGGGCACCTTGCATGGCCATGCGGCCCATCGCATATGTAGCAACCACTTCTTTTTGCAGTCTCTGCCTTTCTCTCCGTGTTGCCATGACGTCCAGACTTCTTGCCATTGGAGTTATAGGTATCATTCTTCTTGGGATGTGGCCACTGCTCCTCGAATTTTCCATGATCTCCCCTACTATGGTCATGACTACCTCTCATCTCCTCTCCTCTGGCTCTTTGAGATTCTCATGCTTGAAGTCTGTCAAAGCTTCGGCCTGCGTGATGGCTTCATCTATAATCCTGACCTGTCTACGTTCCAACTCTGCCCTGGCCCAATTTTGCAGCCCATCCATGAAGTGGAACAACATATCGTCATCCGTGAGGTTAGGAATTTGAAACTTGAGGGTGGTGAACTCCTGCACATATGCACGTATGCTTCCTGTTTGCTTCAGTTCCCTAAACTTGGGCTTCGCCTCATAGATGATGTTGTTAGGGAAGAAGGCTTTCCTGAACTCCTCGCGGAATTGCTCCCACGTGTTGATGGTCAACATCCCCTTCCCTATCTCGACCTCCTTGCGCCTCTACCATAGCATGGCTATCTCCGAAAGATACAACACAGCGGTGTTGATCTTACTCTTGTCGCTCTTCATCCTATTGCACTTGAAGTAATTCTCCAAATGCCATAAGAAGTTCTCCACCTCTTGCGCATCACAGACGCCTTCAAACATAGGTGGCTTAGGAGCCTTGACCTTGGCCTCCCTATCTCCGTCAAGCGACGATGATCCTCCAACTTCCACACTCTTCTTGAGTGCTTTCATCTCGGCCTTCATGGTCTCAATCATGGTCAACGCCTCCATGAGATGACACTCCAAGGAAGTGATGGCCTCTCTCATCTCGAACTCGGCTCGATGACGTCCCTCCAACTCCTTATGGATGTTATCGGTCTCCTCAAGGGTGAGGTCCTCGAGAGTCTTGAACTTGCCATCGGCCACGTTCAAACACCGACCTAATATCTCTACGGCATGCCTCGCCGTTTCAACCCTTGCGATCAAACTCCTCTCCGGCGGTGACGTCGATGGCCTTCTCGCCTACTTCACCGTCACTTGCTTCGGTGGTCGAAGGTAGATGAGATGTTAGCGCCTCACTCGGTGTGGGGTCGAGTGGCATTTCTTCATTACTCTTTTGTTGCTTCTTTCCCTTGCGGTTTTTCTTTCCACCATCCAAACGGACGTTGGTGGTGCTAGCGGTGTTCACGTCTCCTTCGTTGGCCATTCCCTTAGTATCAAACCCCGCTCTGATACCACGTTGTCACGGACTTAGAGTTCTCACTAATGCTCCGTGCGGCACTTGACAACTTACTCACGAATCTTTCACGATATTGTAAGCTCAAATAAGGCCTTTGAAACTAAGATCGCTAAGAGAAAGTGAAAGATTTGGAAGAAGGCTTTGTATTGCTTCGAGAATGCTTTACAACTTGCTTGGTTGCTTTACAAATGAGAGGCCCTTCTATTTATACTACCTCCTAAGGGCCTAAGTGCAAATAATATTTACTTTACAAGTCCCTACTTATTTACACTTTGATCGCTTCTCTCGAAATCTCTACACTTTCTAGGAAATTCTAAGGATTTCTTGGAAAATATCTAGTCCCTCTTCTAGAATTCTGTACTAGCCTAGAAAATTCTAAGGCAATCTAGCGGCTTCTAAGGAAAGATCTAGGGAATTCTAGAGTCTTCCACTAACCTCTCCATAACTCTAGATTCTTCCCACTTATTTTTATGCCAAATTTTAATAACAAAGTGGCGGGTCACGACAAACGTCACAAATCGTATTGACAGGAGAAATAATGTGAAACAACAGCTGGTTAAGTTCAACATGAATAACTTTGAAGAGGAACCTTGTTAATACAAAGAGCATAAAGTTCTCTATACTTGCAAATCTAAGTGGCTTGGGAATATACAACTTTAAAATTTGCTTAAGATTTTAGTTTTGCAGAGCAGCTAGTATCTGCTTAAAACAATTGTGACATAGCTTTGCTTTGCTTCAAGTTTGGAGCTCAAAATCAGGTATCCTCAGTCCTTGTCTTGCTTTCCCTCACATATCTGCCAATTGATACTAGTCAAGAACTAAGACTTCATGAATTTTCAGCATCCATCCGTTCAATCACACACGTGCTTCTTCCTCTGTACCACGAACGACATTCCTAATCCAAGCTAACAATATCTTTATCTATTATTTTTTTCTTTGTAGGAAATTTGAAAATGGACTAGTCTTGGATGCGTTGTACTGACACATAGAGCGACATTTACTTAAAAAGAGTTGAGAGTTTTCTTCAATTTGCATTTAAGCAATCAGGACTGGAAGATGAAAATCCTTGTCCTTGTAAGAAATGCAATAACATTTTCCTCAAGTCTAGAGATGGATTCAAGGAACATCTAATAATTTTTGGGATAGTACAATGAAACACACGTTGGCTTTATCATGGAGAATTTGCACCTAAAGAGCAAATTGCAATCAAGAGGAAGAAGGAAAGGAACCAGGTGTTCCTTCTCAAAAGAAAAGAAAAGAAAAGAGCGAGGTGATGATATGTTTGAAATGATATATGATGTTGTAGGTCCTGAAATCACAAATGATTCTAGTGGGGTTAAGTATAAACATGGCGATGCTTCAGAATCTACTTCCACATTTTCCAAATTATTGGAGGATGTTGTACAACAACTTTATCCTGGTTGCGAGACATTCTCCAAGTTATCACTAATTGTGGAATTGTTCCAAATCAAGTGTCTTTATGGTTTGAGTGGTAAAGCAGTTGATAGAATACTAAACTTATTTAAACGAGCACTTCCTTCTGGTGAGACTTTACCAGAGTCATTTTATGGAGCGAAAAAAGTGATTCAAAATTTAGGTCTTCATTATGAAAAGATACATACTTGTGAGAATGATTGTATGTTATTTTTGAAACATAATGCGAAAGCAGAATCCTGCTTGATTTGTGGGGAGTCTAAGTGGAAATCAGTTGAAGGTCAAAAACTAATGGGGATACTCAAGGAAAAACCAGGAAAAAAGTACCTCGAAAAGTGTTACGTTACTTTCCCTTGAAACCAAGATTGCAAAGGTTATTTATATCACCAGAAATAGCTTCAGACATGACATGGCATCATGATCGACGTTCAAAAGATGGGGTTCTTAGACATCCAATAGACTCTAAAGCATGGAAACATTTTGATACATTAAATCCGGGTTTCACTAGAGATCCTCGTAATGTTAGAGTTGGTTTAGCATCTAATGGGATAAATCCTTTAGGTAATTTAAGTGTTTCTCACAACACTTGGCCACTGATCACTACTATCTACAACTTACCCCCTTGGATGTGCATGAAGAAACCATATTGTTTCTTATCTTTGTTGATACCTGGTCCTAAAGCTCCTGGAAATGATATTGATGTATACTTAGAACCATTGATAGATGAGTTACGAGAACTATGGTTTTATGGAGTCGATACATATGATGCTTCGAGAAAAGAGAATTTTTGTATGCGGGCAGCACTCTTATGGACTATAAATGATTTTCCCGCTTATTCAAACTTATCGAGATGGAGCACAAAGGGAACTTTGCCTTGTCCTTCATGCAACAAAGACACACCATCTACTCGATTAAGGTATGGTCATAAGTTTTCTTATATTGGTGCTCGTAGATTTTTATCATCTAATCATAAATGGCAGAGTAATAAACGTGATTTTGATGGAAAAGTAGAAAGATGATCTGCTCCAGAAGTTCTTTCTGGAAAGGATGTTTTAAATCAATTGCTTACTCTGGAGGACATGAAATTTGGTAAGACTCAGAAAAAATGAAAGTACGAATAAAGTGAAGGCATTCATAACTGGAGGAAAAAAAGCATCTTTTTCAAGATTCCTTATTGGAAAAACAATTTATTACGTCATAATTTAGATGTGATGCATATTGAGAAAAATGTGTGCGATAATATCATTGGGACACTATTAGATATTGAAGGAAAAAGAAAATATAATTTGAATACTCGTCATGATTTGAAGGAAATGGTATAAGAAGTGAGTTGCATAGGAACTTATTCCAAGCCTTGAACTAGAGAAAATCACTCAAAAGTCGGAACCTACACTTGTAGTAAAATAAGAGAAATATGGGTTAGCACACAAAAATGTACTAAGTATGATGACCATCACAAAACATGCTTTAAAAGGGACATTTTGGTTGGAAACCATGCATTATGTCAAATATTTTTAGAAACATCATGTACATTATTATAAGAGGGATAAAATACAAGTACAAGCATCATACAAGTCATAACATCACATTTGAACATTCACCTTAAGTAAACCACAAGCCATACTTTGTACAATGTATGAATAGCGTCCCATACCACCATCCAAACTAAGTACCACATTAAGGTCACCAAAAGTGAACTTACCATTCTTCCTTTTCACCTTTACGCAATACCCATACATAAGGAACATAAACATTTCATAAGTCATGACAAGGGAAAATAACTCATAATACAACCCAAGAATAGCATACATCATCATATTAGACATTTAAGTCAACATTCTTCATTAGCTTCATTTAGAACACTTTCATACATTCATTAACACATTAGAGAACTCACTACGACCCTCTCAAAGCCTACTCGTACAATGCATGGATGGCATCTCATACTACCACCCACACTTCATAGAACTGCTCAAATCAAGTGGTATGTTATCATGGATTCGAGGAAAAGTATTTTTAAGTTTCTTTTCTTTCATGTAATAGAAAATTGTAGTCTTTTCTATTGTAAAGGGTCGTGACCATACTATTGTTTCAAGTAATTGACTAGATGGCCATGTGAGACAATAGACTTCCATTGTGTTTCATGTGTCAGAGAGGGAGCATCTAGTTCTGGTCGTGGCTAGAACCGTACATATTCACTAGCCGGCCAACAGGACTCAGAGTCATCACCAGATGTTGTGATAACTGAATTGATTGTTTACTCCCATTGTGTTTATGCTTTGCTAGATCTTGGATCTACTCTGTCTTATGTTTCTCCATTTATTACGGGGAAGTTATGTATAGTAGCAGAGTCAATAGATCGACCCATTATTGTATCTACACTAGTGGGTGAGTGTATTATTCCCACAAGAATCTATCGAGGTTGCACGGTAGAAATTATCAACCGTCAGACCTCTGTAGACCTGGTACAGTTAGAGATGGTCAATTTTGACGTCATTATAGGTATGGACTAGTAAGTGTCTTGTTATGCTAATGTTGAGTGCCGAACAAAGATTGTTAAATTACATTTTCCAAGAGAGGCAGTTCGAGAATGGAGAGGCGATACAGTAACACCGAAAGGTAGGTTTATTTCCTATCTCAACGCAATGAGGATGATTACTAAGGGTTGTATTTATCATCTTGTTTGCGTTGATGATATAGATGCAGAACCACCGACACTTCAGTCTATTTAGGTAGTTAATGAGTTTCTAGATGTATTTCCAGACGAGCTTCCTGGTATCCCTCCAGAACGGGAAATTTATTTTGCAATCGATATGCTACCAGTGGATCCTGCTGAGCTAAAAGAGTAGAAGGATTAGCTGAAAGACTTGCTGGATAAAGACTTTATCACGCCTAGTGCTTCACCATGGGGTCCGACGGTGTTATTTGTGAGGAATAAAGATAGCTTACTGAGAATGTGTATTGATTACCGACAGCTGAATAAGGCGACTATAAAGAGTAAGTATCCCCTTTCGAGGTTTGATGACTTGTTTGATCAGTATCAAGGTGTTGAGTGCTTCTCAAAGATTGATTTAAGAATATGGTACCACCAGATATGAGTTTGGGAGAAAGACGTTCCAAAGACAACTTTTAGAACCATATATAGCCACTTTGAGTTCTTGGTAATGTCTTTTGGATTAACTAATACCCCAACAGTGTTCATGGACCTGATGAATAGTATATTCAGGTCATATCTACACTTGTTTGTGATTGTATTTATTGATGATATTTTGGTGTATTCACGTTCAAAAGATGAGCATGCAAATCATCTGCGAGCAGTCCTTCAGGTTCTTAGAGACCGAATACTTTATGCAAATTTTCTAAGTGTGAGTTCTGGTTGGACTCTGTAGCTTTCTTAGGTCATATTGTATCATATGCAGGAAATGCGATTGATACACAAAATATTGAGGCAGTAAAGACTTAGCCCAGACCCGTGACTCCGATTGAGGTTCATAGGTTCTTTGGGTTAGCTAGGTACTATAAAAGGTTTTTTTAGAGGGGTTTACTTCACTTTCAGCACCCTTAACGAAGCTGACTCAAAAAGCAGCTAAGTTCCTGTGGACTAAGGCTTGGAAGCATAGTTTCCAAGAGTTGAATGACATGTTGACATCAACACCAGTTCTAGCATTGCTAGAGGGTCCAGAAGGCTATGCGGTGTACTATGATGCTTCTGGTGGTTGGTTGGGATATGTTCTAATGCAACATGGTAAGGTTATCACATATAAATCAAGGCAGTTGATGAAGCATGAGAAGAACTATCTGACCCACGATTTAGAGTTGGTTGCAGTTGTGCATGCATTAAAGACCTAGAGACACTATTTGTATGGTATTCATGTTGACATCTTCACAGATCCTAAAGGCCTTCAATATATCTTTAGACAGAGGGAGTTAAATCTGTGACAACGTCGATGGCTTGAGTTATGGATAGACTAAGATGTGGATACTTTATATCATCCAGGAAAGGTGAATGTGGTAGCCGATGCCTTCTGTCGAATATTTATGGGTAGTTTATCCTATTTAGGTGTTGAGAAACATGAGCTACCTTGAGAGCTTCATCAGTTAGCTAGCTTGGGAGTCAAATTGTTAGAGTAGAACGATAGTGGGGTCGCAATTCAGGATACAACAGTATCATCCCTAGTTGTTGAGGTAAGAGCACGAAAACATGAGGATCCTATCTTAGAGCAGCTCAGGGCCAAAGTTCAGGATCAACAGTCTTTAACATTTGATATAGCAGAAGATAGAGTCCTTAGATATAGCGGTTGATTGTGTATTTCGGATGTTGCAGGGCTTCAACATCAGGTTATGGAAGAGGCACATAATTACAGTTACTCTATTCGCCCTGGTTCAACAAAGATGTACCTTAATATTAAGTAGATCTATTGGTGGCACAGAAAAAAGAAGGACGTTGTTAAGTTTGTGGCACAGTGTCCTATCTGCCAACAGGTATTTAAATGAGTATTTTCAATTGTATGGATTTAAATGACTTTTAATTCCGTACTATTTCTATTATCCAATGAAATGAAATGCTATGAGGTTTGTATAAGACTTTTTCGGAGTCTTGTATGCCTTGTACCATTCGGGGTGTACCCCTGGGTCGTTACGCCTAGCCACTGCCTCAATTCCACGAAGGGGACCACAGCTGGTGGAGCCCCTCGTGGTACATGGGCAACTCAGACACCATAATGCACATCTCACATGATGGGAAAAAACATTAACTGACATAGACCATGAGAGCTAACCATGGAATCCGGTGTCATAGAACCCCATACTAAAACAAGGCGTCCTAATTGCCTAAGGTAGAACTAGGTACATTTAGTTTAGGTGGATCCACTAGCTAGACGTATGCGGGCACATAGTTATGAGATAAGGAAAATGCTCATTGAAACCCGGCCTAAACATCGGGAGAGTTACCATCTAAATAATCTACTCGGTGCTTAGCCTCCATTCCCATAGAGCATTTCATTACTTTAACATTATTACCCATGAGAGGGTGCCATTGGCCTACCGACCCAAAGTACATTCAATAACACATGAAAGGGCGCCATACGCCTACCGATTCAAGGTTCATTAGTTAGGAAAGCTCATTTAAATCCTCTTGAAAGGGTGCCATAGGCCTACCGATTCAAGGTTCATCATTAAGAATAATGGAAGGGCACCATACGTCTACCGATCCCAAAGTTCATTAACATCATTAATGGAAGGGTGCCATAAGCCTACAGATCCCAAGATTCATTATTGACATGTGTGGAAGGGTGCCATTAGCCTATCGATCCTTGATTCAACAATCAACAATACATTCATTTATACAAAAAAATGATGCATAAGTCTACCAATTCAAGATAAACAATACCATGAAGAACCCTTGACATTCCATCATCAACATCCATCAGTGTCAAATTGAGAAATATCCTTTCAATAATAACAAAATTGAATTCAATATATGATCACCTTAACTTCATTAGATTCACATTCATATACAAGATATCATGATAATACTCAATTCCTCATACTATGCCCTTCAAGGCCATGAATCTCAAATCACATACACACCAACAATGTACTATAATTAAGGCATGGATAATGATACAATTCAATAACCTAAAGCAATTTAGACAAATTCTATTCACATACTTTCATAATCAACAAACCCACTTCATAAAGGCACAATTTAGGAATTGAGAGAATTCATGGGTTCTTAAAGTATTTTCATCATAAATCATCAATTAAACAATAATTCAATCATAATTTGTCATTAAACAACCTTTGAAAAACGTTTGAAAAAGGAACCCATGATATAGAGTAAAACCCTAGGTTTTTAAGAAACTTGAAACTTTGAAATTTACTTTTGAATGGACTCTAGGGGTGAAAGCTACCCCTAGATGAAGGATCACCATACCTTGCTTGTGAATCCCCAAGAAATTTGAGGAAGAACCCCTTGAATCCACAACCCTAGCTCCAACTTCTTCTTCTTCTTCTTTGGGAACTTCTAGAGAGAGAATTTTTGAGAGGGGAGAACTCTTTTGATTTGATTTGGGTTTTGGAGAAATAAGGAGTAAATGAAGTGTTTTAGGGCTTAAAACTATATATACATATGACATAAAACCATTAAAAATGACCCCACACATTAATTAATTAAAATGAAATTACTTAAAACACCTTAACTAAGGCTACCCAGTCAGGGACCACACCCACTTTGACGGGTCATGAGGGGTACCACGACTCGTGGTGATGCCCGTGGTCCCTTGACCAGTGTGACTCTCCAATTTTCCAAGCCTTCAAGGGCCTAAGGCAAGTCCACGAGACCTCCCACGATCTGTAGTCAAGATTACGAGTCGTAGTGATGGTCGTGGTCATGGAGGCAGTGTCAAGGTTTCCAAGCCTTGACTCCCAAGAGCCTAACTGATCTTCACGACCACCTAGACGGACCGTCAAGGGCACCACGGCTCGTGGTGGTGCCCGTGGTATTTGAAGGAGTAACTCCCTAAACCTTGCACAACTCCTACCAAACTAAGGCAACCCCACGAGCCTTCCCATGGCCCGTGGTCATGACCACGAGCTGTGAAGTAGCTCATGAAGGGGAGCCTTGGCTTGGCACCAAACTTGGGCACAGTTCCTTGCCAACCACGAGTGTCACCACGACTCGTGGTGGCCACCACGGGTCGTGAAGACCCTCGTCGTCATGGTAGGTGGTGGCTAGGCCTATTTTTTAGGCAGCCTTAGCCCCTCACCCTGGCCTTCACCCAAAACCCTTAGCCCTTGCTGTTAACCCTCACGTTTAGGCTCTAGGTATCATTTTCCGAGTCGTTACACTAGGAAACGAGTGTCTTTAGCCCACAAGCCCAAGGCAACCTCACGAAGGGATCCATGAGCCATGGTCCCTATCGTGGGCCTTAAGGGAGTGGCTTGCCACTTTCTTTTCACCCTCACATACCCAACTCTCCTCCACGAGCCTTCCCACGAAACATGGTCTTCACCACGATCCATAAAGTTGCTCGTGAAAAGGAGCTTGATTTGGGCAGTTTTTCGGAGGCTAGTGCCTCACCACCGTGGGTGGCACCGTGAAACCCTCGTGGTTATGGTAGGCAGTGCCTTTGCCCTTGCCCATTTTCCTTGGCTCTTGCCCTTTTTCCTTGATGTTAGTGATGAGTCCACAAATTGGACTCATTTAAGGCTTTATTTTGATAGAAATAGTGTCCTCAAATGCTTATTTTGTCTCAATATCTGATGAAAATTCTTAAGTTTCAGGCAATTGATGTTTTAGTGGAAACATGGACACTTAGACACAAAACCAAACCAAAAGGTTTAAAAGAACAAAGAAGCTGAAGCCTAAGCATCGCCAAGCACACTTGGCGAGTCGCCGAAGGGACAGATTCCGCCCTTTGTTCCAGTATGCGAAGCCCTGAAGGAAGAGGATCAAAAAGGCGATGAAAGGAGCAGTCAGCTCTTCGCCGAATAGTTCCGCGAAGCAGTACTATACCGCCCAATGGTCTAAAACGTGAAGATGCTGAAGGAAAGCACGAAACGGCGAAGAGACAGAAGAATGGCGAGTCGCCGAGTCATTCGGCGACTTCGACCAACCTCGCCGAAAGATCCGCTAGCACTATTTACTGAAGTCTATAAATACTAAACTTGTTATTAATTTTTAGAGTGTGGAACCATTATTATAATTTTCAGAATAGAATAGTACTTTTTTAAAAGATATTTTCTCTCAAGTTTGGAGAGGGATTTTGGGAGACTTGAAGAAAGGAGTTCATCTTCCCCAAATTAGAAGTGGGTCTTATCTATTCTTCTTCCTTTTATTAAATCAAGGTTTAATTTCTTATACCCATTTGATTTCTCTATCATTTTAGGTATAATTTCCTATTTCTTGATGTGTGGCTAAAAAGCACCATTCTTGGGGTTTGATTTAGCAAATATGTGTTGATATTATTATTGGGTCTTGCTTGCTGATAGGTTAGATGCATTTTAATGGTGATTTCACCTAGTGGTTGTGGTCTAATTTAATGGATTTGTAGATGCAAATACAAAACCACCCATGTGTTTTCGGCGTGCTTGAGAGAGAGGTCGCAAAACCAAGACCTCTAGACTGATGACCTAAGGAGTGGGTCAACATGAGGTTCTGCCCGAGAGGGTGAGCCCTAGTCCCCTATCCTAACACTCAGCTCGAGAGATTGAGTGGGGTAAGGCGTAGGCTGGCCTTCATGCGGCAAATGGGTGTCCGAGAGGAACCCATTTGAAACGGGGTAAGTTGCCCGATAGGGAACTTATTTCCATCTAAAGCTTAACCTAGTCACTATTATCTTGCAAATTTCCTATCGAAAGCATGTACCCAACGATTTATATAAATATATATTGCGGTCACACCCCAAGAACTTCTCCCCATACTTGAGTTCTCCCTTTATTTTTGTTGTTTTAGCAATACTTGTGACAAATACCCATTGATATTTGACACTTTGGTGTCACCCACTTGAATTTACTTTGTTTTTATTCGATAATTTCTCAAACTACAGCTAACTAGAACAAAATTCTAGCCTAACTACTATTTTCACTACCACTCCCTTGGGACACGACCCTAACCCTTGGTTCGGTTACTATATTATCGATGATCGTAGACACTTGAACCGTAGGTTAGTGTCATTGGTCACGATAAGCATCCAAATGGCGCCGCTGCCGGGGAGTGGTGTTGCGTTAAGATGTAGTTCTCCTAGAGTTTTTGTTCTTTTAGTGTAGTTTGTACTAATTTTACTTTTAGTTTAGTTTTTCTTTGTTCATTGTTTGTGTATGCAGGTCTTCTATCTAGAGCCAAAAGAGGGGTGGCCTCATGAAAATGAGGCAAACGTCACTAATGGAACTTGAGTGAGGAGTTGCATCGTGCCACGACGTTAAATAAGACGCTTCTTTGGAGGCAACCCAAGGTCGTAAAATTTAGGATTTTAGTTTTATAAATAATGGTGTGTTGATGTTGCAAATAAACCAAGGAAAGTGTGGAAAATCTCAGGTTGGTGAGCAGAAAGTCCATTTCGCGAGTCGCTTAATTGGTCGGCGAGCCCGATTGGATCCGCCGTTTGGCTCAATACAAGAGTTGTACAGAGCCTGTAAAACTCGGCAAACTCGAAAAGCAGCTCGGTGCATCGCCAACCTGCTTGGCGATCTCGATGCAGACCGCCGATCTCACCTTCAGAAAATTGAAGATTTTGAAGAAAGGGAGAGATAAATGACCACTCGGCAGACCGCTGAGTGGGTTGGCGAGTTGACTAACATCGTCGAATGGACAAGAACTGAACGGTTATAAAGTGCCAAAAATCTTAGAATTTTTAAATTTTCCCACTCTCCCTCCATTTAAACTTCTCAACTTCACATCAAGGTAATATTCTCTAGATTATTTCTTGCCTTTAGTATTGTAGTCGATAATTAGCTCTTGGGGTGGATTACATTGCCACCTAGCATTTCAAAAGTATTTTAATCGGCTTCTAAGGTTGGTTTTCCGAACCCCGAATTTATTTTTAGCAATTTTGTACTCATTTGCAATGATTTTTTTTGTTATTTGCATTTGAGGACAAATGTTTTTATTTGTAGTGGGGTGAGGCCCACCTTGTTTTGCTTGTTTCAGATACTTGTGTTTTGGTGTACATTTGGGTTGTCTGTTTTTAATTGTGTTTTTAAAAACTGCTTTGCGATTGTTTGAACTTATGGCTCTATTATGGGTTTAATTGAAAAATAATTTGACCCTTCCGAAAAATTTTCATTTTTCGAAAATTTTCGCCCCCTCTTATTTTGAAAGTGGTTGTTCTTGTAAAAATTTGAGTCTCAGTTTCGATCAATACCGATGACTTGAATAGTGCTCTCAATTTAACGAACATGAATGTACGGCTACGATAAGGCCAAATGAAGTTGCATAAACAATATGTGAACTTTTTGCATCTCGTTTTGATTAGCCATTTATCAAATTGACTCTCTTTTAATGACCGCTGCACAATAGCGAAAGTGTGTGGTCTTTTTTTACTTAAGTGTCGATGCCTTGTGTGATTAGCTTGCTTTGAACCATGCATGAATAAACCTAGAATTTGCCTTGTTAGTCTGATTGATTTAGAAAGGTGTCCTCTTGAGATGATCTTAGGCAACTTTAAAGAGTGTAAGCCAAATTTGACATATATCTCTTTTGTGGCCTACCCGTGAGCGTGTGAAACTCTTTTCAACACTCTTTGAGCCTTACCTATCTTTAGAAGAACCTTTATAAACCTTAGACCTTACTTGACCTACTACCTATAATCCTCTTGATTTGTGGTTTAGCGAATAGCCAACTTAGGCCAAAAGCCTAAGTTGGGGGTGTGGTGAAAAGGAAAAGGAGAAGTCAAGAAGTGCAAGAAAAGTCCCCCTTAACCCATGGTGTTGTAGAACAATGGAAACACTTAAAAAAAAAGTGTGTGGAATAAAGTACAAAGGAAATCAGGTTTCCAAGCAATCCATGGAGGTGAATAAAAGATGACTTAGAAGCACTAGAAAAAGAATTGATAAAGGAAAAGAAGGGAATGCCTTGAGAATACCACATCTCACCAGAAGAAAGTCACTGAGCCTAAATGACCATACCTTTGCACTAATTCCATTAAAAGCCTTAGAAAGACCTTTTTGATCTTGAGTAAGCCAAATCGAAAATCGATTGAAAAATAAGGGCAAACCTATGGGTGAAAACATGCATTGTGTTCCTCTTTTTGAGTGTGAGCGTTGCATTTGATTCCTGATCTTGAATTGATTAACCTCTGTGTGTGAATATGGAATCATTCTTTATGTGAGGGCATTTAGATACTTTTTGTTGAGCTTGAACTTGCACAAGTAGCAAGTATTGCGAGCATGAGAATCTTTGGTAATGGTGTGTCACAACTAGAATCTTTGAGTACACAATTGATCCTTGCATAAGTAAATTGAGTCTTATTGTGTGCATTCATGATTGAGTCTTGTGCAACACTGTTTGAGACACCCTTTTTGAACTGCTGAACTTAAGTTTCCTTGAGGACAAGCAAAAGTTTAAGTTGGAGGTGTTGATGAGTCCACAAATTGGACTTATTTAGGCTTTATTTTGATAGAAATAGTGTCCTCAAATGCTTATTTTGTCTCAATATCTGATGAAAATTCTAAGTTTCAGGTAATTGATGTTTTAGTGGAAGCATGGACACTTAGGCGCAAATAGGAACCAAAAGGCCGAAAAGAACGAAGAAGTTGAAGCATGAGCATCACCAAGCACACTTGGTGAGTCGCCGAAGGGACAGATTCCGCCATTTGTTCCAGTATGCGAAACCCTGAAGGAAGAGGATCAAAAAGGTGATGAAAGGAGCAGTCGGCGCTTCGCCGAATAGTTTCGCGAAGCAGTACTATACCGCCCAATTGTCCAGAATGTGAAGATGATGAAGGCAAGCACGAAATGGCGAAGAGACAGAAGAAGGGTGAGTCACCGAGTCATTCGGCGACTTCAACTAACCTCGCCGAAAGATCCACCAGCACTATTACTGAAGTCTATAAATACTAAACTTGTTATTAATTTTTAGAGTGTGGAACCATTATTATAATTTTCAGAATAGAATAGTACTTTTTTTTAGATATTTTCTCTCAAGTTTGGAGAGGATTTTTGGGAGACTCGAAGAAAGGAGTTCATCTTCCCCAAATTGGAAGTGGGTCTTCTCTATTCTTCTTCCTTTGCTTAAATCACGGTTTAATTTCTTATACCCATTTGATTTCTGTATCATTTTAGGTATAATTTATTATTTCTTCATGTGTGGCTAAAAACCACCATTCTTGGGGTGTGATTTAGTAAATATGTGTTGATATTATTGTTGGGTCTTGCTTGCTGATAGGTTAGATGAATTTTAATGGTGATTTCACCTAGTGGTTGTGGTCTAATTTAGTGGGTTTGTAGTTGCAAATACAAAGCCACCTATGTGTATTTGGCTTGCTCGAGAGAGAGGTCGCAAAACCAAGACCTCTAGACTGATGACCTAAGTAGTGGGCCGACATGAGGTTCAGCCCGAGAGGGTGAGCCCTAGTCCCATATCCTAACACTCAGCTCGAGAGAGTGAGTGGGGTAACGCGTAGGCTGGCCTTCATGCGACAAATGGGTGGCCGAGAGGAACCCATTTGAAACGGGGTAAGTTGCCCGAGAGGGAACTTATTTCCATCTAAAGCTTAGCCTAGTCACTATTATCTTGCAAATTTCCTATCGAAAGCATGTACGAAACGATTTATATCAATATATATTGCGGTCACACCCCCAAGAACTTCTCCCCATACTTGAATTTTCTCTTTATTTTTGTTGTTTTAGCTATACTTGTGACAAAACCCCATCCATATTTGACACTTTGGTGTCACCCACTTGAATTTACTTTATTTTTATTCGATAATTTCTCAAACTACAGCTAACTAGAACAAAATTCTAAC
The DNA here is from genome assembly GCA_029582565.1 of Solanum infundibuliforme. Taxonomy (NCBI): domain Eukaryota; kingdom Viridiplantae; phylum Streptophyta; class Magnoliopsida; order Solanales; family Solanaceae; genus Solanum; species Solanum infundibuliforme. The sequence continues at coordinate 85,131 of JAJOOG010013796.1, forward strand.
CTAACTACTATTTTCACTACCACTCCCTTGGGCCACGACCCCAACCCTTGGTTGGGTTACTATATTATCGACGATCGTAGACACTCGAACCATAGGTTAGTGTCGTTAGTCACGATAAGCATAAGTTAGCCCTCACGTTTAGCTCTAGTTTAGCCTACAAATTTCTGGGATGTTACACAACCCATCGAAAAAAGTTACAACTTATCAGAAAAATCAGAACTTATCGAAAAAGTCACAACCTAAGCTAGAGATATTATAGTAATTTAACATTAAAGTTAGAAGTTCATGCTTTTAAGGTAATATATATATATATATATAAAATAAAAACTTGTAGCTCTAAATTTTTACTTATGTGTCAACATCTAGTTATGTTTTCATTTATCCAAAATAGGAGATGGCGTATAGGGCATGTGTTGCCAAAAAAATTCTACGCTACAAACAGTCCTTGTATTACTGTTACTATTGATCTTATACTTATTAAGAACCCATATTTCTAAGGTTACTAGTTTTTTGACACGTGCATTGCACGTGATTACCAATTTCAAAAATATATGTTATAGTAAATAATATTGCTTATTTAAGCTATGATTTGAATAATAAGCTTAGGAAAAAATAATATTACAAATTCTTTTGTGAATGTTAAATGTAGATCGTGATATATATCTCTTATTCACACAAACCTATGAAGATGGTCAATGAAATTTTTTATTAGTTAAATGTAATAATGTATATATTTATTTCAATTTGATAAGGTTCAATCATATAGTTAGTCTTATCTCAGTAATATTAGCTTATAGACATTATTTGTTTTGTATTTTTCTTGTCATCTAACCAGATGTGCTTTGCATGTGTATTCTACGTTAAATTGTTTAGATGTCATACGAGCATGTGAAGAGAACTACATTATATTTTCACATTTGTTGTGAGAATTTTTTATTTTTTTAAAAAAAGAACTCGGAACATTTTAAAATAATATATTTTGAAGTTAGAAGATCCTGTTATCTTGATAATACATTTTTGACAGATATAATACTTTAGTTTAAATAAAAATACTTACCCAAATATAAAGATATATTTGCATTAATGAAAATATTTATCTCATAAAATTAGCTATTAAATAAATAATAAAAATTAAACTAATACAAACTTCAATTGACGTTATTACAAGTCATATGAACTTTTCTTCCTCCAAAATACTGAAATATTAAGAAATAGTAAATAAGTAAAACAAAAGGGCAATGTTTATATAGTAATAACTATTTTGAAGCAAACTTCACGAGAGTCTAAATCACATAAGTAACATTGATACATAAATTCATTCTTTAGTCTTGACCATCAAAAACAAATCGTGACAATTCTCTAAATTTTGGAAAAAGATATTCAGAAGCATATATCTACATCACAAGAGAAATTGTAAACAAAAACAAATGAATTTAGACTACGCCATGTTAACTTCGTATATACGAACAGTACATACTAATGTATATATTAAGAGAAAAAAATTATCATATCATCAAAACTATTTTCCTCAAGTACTCGAGGTTATGGAATATACCTTCTTAGCATAGAACGACTTACTTTATTAGAATAGTGGTACCTCATCTTCTGTTAAACTTCGAACTCACTCAACGACAATAAATCACACAAAAAAATTTAAAATGCAAGAAGAAGAAGAGTAGAAGATTAAAAAAATTGTGGTGGAAAATCTAGAGGAAGCCTCTCTATTTATAATCAACAAAGGGTAGTATTAACAAATGTTTTTTGTGTCTTATCTGAAAATTCATGACTTTTCCAAGAAGTCAAAACCATTTGGAAAAGTCACAACTTATTGAAAAAGTCACAACTCTTTGGAAAAGTCACAACTTATGGAAAAAGTCACAACTCTTTTGAAAAGTCACAGCTCATCGAAAAATTACAACCTTTTGAAAAAGTCACAACTCATCGACAAATCACAACCCTTTGAAAAAAAACAACTTATTGGAAAAGTCACAACTCATCGAAAAAGTCACAACCTAAGTTAGGGATATTATTGTAATTTTAACATTCAAATTAGGAGTTCATGCTTTGAAGGTAATATATATATATATATATATATATATATATATATAAACTTGTAGCTCTAAACTTTAACTTATGTGTCAACATCTAGTTATGTTTTCATTTATCCAAAATTGGAGATGACGTAAAAAAATTTCTACGCTACAAATAGTCCTTGTATTACTATTAATATTGATCTTATACTTATTAAGTACCCATATTTCTATGATTTAATACTCTTTATAACCCGAAGACATAGATCTACAAATTTCATGAAGATCAAGAAGTCAAATTTTATCATGTACCTACTCAAACTAGAATCGCAATATAGGACAATCGTGTTGTCCAGATCTTGTGTTTAAATTATTATGATTTTCACAAATTAGGTAACTTTAGATACCTATCATGTTTTATTATAAGAACTTTATCTTTATTGTAGTAATGATTCTTTCACCTATATTGACTTTGGATGTGTGGAACCTGTCCATGTTAAGTACAAATTAGAAAGAAGTTTTAAATATGATTCTTGATTCTTTTGATTATTCGATTCTTTCCCTACTCGTTTTAGGTTTTCGATCCATCTTGAAATTTCATCATGCTTATTTTGACGACATGACATACATATTTAGAGAAATTTGATATCTGACAAACTCGCTTGAAATAATTTATGAGCTTTCTTGATATGCCACTACAAGACAATGGATTTACAGCTACAAAATCTAATCTATGAATTTAAAAATTGTAGCTATTATTTAGTAATTGCCACAAAAATTTGAATTTTGTGGCTATTTAGAAATTTGTCAAATTTCTTAGCAACGAAAATCAAATTGACAAAGCTAAATCCTAATTTTTGTTATAATTGCTAACTATCGTAGCAATAAGTACCTAAATAGCTATAATTTTTCTGCTACGGTGAAATTTTGTAGCTAATTATAAGTTTTTGCCACGTAATAAAATTAACTCTAGCAATTGTAATCTTTTAGCCACAATATATAATTTTAAACAAAATATTGTAGCTAAATAAATAATCTTGCTTCAAGTAATAAAAGTTTGTGGCAAAAGTTGAATGAAATAGCCATAAATTATTTATCTTTAATAATATTTCGTAACTAATTATTAATTTTTGCCACAAGCTAAAATTTACCATAGTAATAATAACTTTTAGTCACAATAAATTATTGTTGTAGCAAATCTATAGCCAAAAAATGGCTTTTCTTGAAGTTATAAAAATTGTGGGAATATTAGATAATATAGTGATGAATTTTTGCTATATCAAAATTGCACAGATAATTATTCAATTTTTCCACAATCTGGTTAAAATTTGTTGAAGCAACAATAACCTTTTAGTCACAAGAAATGATTTAAAATAAAATACTATCACCTTCGAGTACTAAATAATCGTGGCAATAGTTGACATAAAAAGTATAATTATTTGTCATGATAAAATAATATAGCCATAAAACTGTTATTTTGATAAATATTTCATAGTTAATAATTATTTTCAATGACAAGTTAAAAGTTGTTGTACATACTAATGCTTTATCTATATTAAATATTGTTTTTACGATTGAAATTACCATAATAATAGTACTTATATGGTCATAATAAATTAACAATAATATTTTTTGGTATTCAATGAGAGACACAAAATATGAAGAGTGTCACAATCTAAAGAGAAAATATATATATATTTTCGTAGGAGACAATAAATGTTAACAATTTGTTTACAAAAAATCACTTTACAAGCTACTAGTATTTGTATTTAGTGTATGATTTAACCCAAAAAAATAAAATCACATTGCAACTGAAGAGTTTGTCAACAAACACCCTGTAGATAATAATAATATTCCAACTCAATACAATTGATATTATCAACTCAACACTACTGAATATTTATTTGTATTCAATAAGAGTAACTCAATAAAATAAAGATCATCTCTCAGCAATAAGTAAATAAAATTGTTAATCTTAATTGAATATAAGCAATAGGCAAATAAGACTTCAAAATATCTATAATAACAAATCTTCATAATCAGTTTCTGGTTCCAGTTCACCGACTTCAATAATATCATCAGCGAAGGTAAGATCAGTACAGATAACATCAAGATCATTTCTTTCCCAATTCATAAGGTCTTCATCATCCTCACATATATGCAATAACTCATTACAAGCATCTTTATGAAAAGTATCTTCATCGATAGCACCTCCGGTAAAATAGGTAGAATGACCATTCAAAACAATTGACCAACCGGGATGAAGATGGTCCTTGACATATAAAAACTTGTTCAGCTTGAGATGCAAGAACAAATGGTTCATTTGTTACTAGTTTTCGCTTAGTGTTAACACTAACAAAATCATGTTTATCTATTTTCACTCCTATTCCGATGTGATCAACATCCCACCAATCACATTTAAACAAAACAACCCATTTACCTTCAAAATATTGAAGTTATATTATTTCAGTCAAAACACCATAGTAATTAATATTCTTACCATTCGCTTCTCCTCTTACTAAAACACCACTATTTTGGGTCTTCCTCATTTCCTCAAGTAGTTTAGTATGAAATCTAAAACCATTAATTTCATTCCCCTTGAATCTTTGAACACCATCAAAAGGGCCTCTAGCTAAAGAATACAATTCACAGGTTGCAAGTTGATTTTTTCTCTGTGCATTTGTACAATCTGTACAAAAAATTAATATAAATTAATGATGATAAATAAGTATCACAAATTTAATAAGAAAGACAATAAAAACATTCCCAATGAAAAAACCAATCATCAAAGTTCATGCTTTTATTACTCTCCTCATACTCACTGTAATACAAATAAGTGTACATTAATTAAAAATAAAATAAAAGATGCAGAGAGGGTTAAGAAAGGTAACTTCTCTGGGAATATTTTGATGGTAAATGGGTACACATCTATTCTTTGAAGATGATAGAACTTGAAATATATATTATTGGTGGCAATAGTCTTGATGTATGCTAAATGTGGCAGCCTTAATCAATCTGGTGCATTGAAAGAACAGAATTTCATGAAATACCAGACCATACCTCTCGTTCTCAAAAGACATCAAACTATGATTTTCATAGTAAAAAAAAGTTGGTTGGTTGTTTTGGACGCATAGATCAAGCTAAAAAATATAATTAAATTAGCGAATGCAATAAAAACATACTGTAAAAATGGTTGAACTTCTTCGCAATTTCTCAAGACATAAAGATGAGCTTGTTTTCTCTCAAACTCTTCAAGATTTCTGGATGCATCTCTTAGTAAAGGAGAACCTTTTCTTTCAAATACGGATAATCCACTATATGTCTTAATATGATCATCTTCATAATTCTTGTCCATTCGGTCATATCCTTTCACATTTCCAGGTAAGTACCTTGAACAAAATATTATACTTTCTTCAACAATATACCCTTCTGCCTTTAGGTTGGTTTCTATTACAAACATAAGATTTCAATGTGCGTAAAAATCTACAAGATATAACAAGATACCACTCAAATTAGAATGATAAATTAACAAACCACATAAAATTAAATCTAAATTATAAATTAAAAGCATACCGCTCAATTGGGTACATCTACCTATATTGTACAGGTCCACCAATCTTAGCCTCTCTTGGAGGATGAATGA